>SDWI01001213.1:129396-151139 GCA_009193005.1 Lamellibrachia luymesi
TCAGCCGTCTTGCCGTCAGCCGAAGAAATCACTAAGTGGGATCGCCAGTAGATATTATCTTCTTAGATTTTCAGAAAGCTTTTGACAAAGTGCCACATCAAAGATTACTAAATAAAAAGCCCATGGTATCGGGGATGGCATAATTGACTGGACAAAACAATGGCTGACTGACAGAAGACAGCGTGTTGTAGTAGATGGGGAGGCTTCTAACTAGAAACCAGTTTTGAGTGGACTACCACAAGGATAAGTATTAGGATCTTTATTATTCTTAATATATATATATATATATATGACTTGGACGACAATATAACAGGTAACGATATTGATATTGTTCTATGTAAAAAAAATATGACTTCGGAATAACAATAAGTGCATATATGAAAGTTTCAGAACAGTGTGGTGTTGCAGCTTCAAAGGGTAATAAAATTCTTGGGTTGATTAGAAGAAACATAACATACAAGGAAAAAAGCTAATTATACCTCTGTATAAGGCAATAGTTAGACCCAGCAGCGGATCCAGGGGGTTCTTAGGGGTCTCATGACCCTCCAGGCCATGAAGGGGGTCTTAGACACCCCTGTGTCCGTGACAAACATTACGGTAAAAGAACACGGCCAGGACTAGTCTGCCCCATGGGCAAGTCCGCCAACCGGCTTTTATTCCGAGCCGTTGCAGAATTTAGCAATTTTGGTCACACGACTAAGTCACATGATCATCAAACTACATGCAGCGCAGTGGGTGTCCCCGAAATTTTGTTTCTTAAAAATCTTCTTTTCAGGCACTGTAATGGCTATTAACGCCTATTTTTGTGGAAAAAAAACTTGCTTACTATCATAGCGACCTGTAGTCATTTCGACCTTTAGTTATTTTACCAACTTAGGTTGAATGCACTTGTTGTAAGTCGCTCTGAATAAGAGCGTCTGCTAAATGACTAAATTGTAAATTGTGGTCTAAACAATTGTTACTGGAGTAATGCGCTTGCAGACACAGTGTTCTGTAATTCTGAGAAGTAAAATGCCAAGGTAAAATGTGCCTCAACTAGACACTCATTGGTGGCATTACTGCAGACACCCAACAGAAAACAAAACACACATTCATCAATGATATGAGTGGAATGATTTAAGATGTTTTAGCAGAGATTAACTGAATGACAATATAGTGAGCTGAATGAATCAGCTAAACTTCCAACATAATGACGTCGAGTCCTGCAAAAACCGTCAAGTTCTTGCTGCGAGATCGATCAAGTTCTTCGAAAACCGTCGAGTTCTGCGAAAACCGTCGAGTTCTAGCACAGACGAACCAGAGTTGCCTCACACGCAGCAACAGGTGCAACAGCGAAAGGGTAATTACATCGGTAAAATGTGGGACCCCCAAGCTTACATTTTTCTTTCTTATGGGATATCGCTCGTGCCTTATGGCAGAACCCTCAGACCCCCTCATTTCGAACACTGATGCAGCGGGAAACTGACGTCCACGAGTTGCTGGTTGGAAAGTTGTGAACTAGAAAACTGATTTTGGTGACTGAAAGTATATATTTTTTATTTTGTTTCGATAATATTTCAGTATTTATAAGTGGCATTGGTTAGGCATTTAGAATGCTCAGTAAGGCCCTTATATCAGAGCTGTTGTTTGGATCTTGCGTTGTTGCTCTGTCCAGTGTCAGTGGTATTTAGTTACCGCCCACCAAATATGCCTCTGTGTTGGGGCACGTCCGCCTATGTGCTACGGGGCAAGTTCGCCCCTAGGATATCTGATGTCAAAATACTCAAGAGCATTTGTGAACATAAACACACTAACATGCACTCTAATAAAGACTTCCAATTGTCCAGTTTAATGTTTTTAGTAAAAAAAAAGTGACAAAACCAGATTTTATTTCACCATTTTCTAGCCGATGCAGTGCCAAACGTTGTTTTTTGTTTGCCTGGTTTAGAATTTAGAACATCCAACAGAAAATATATTAAACCATCAAAACTTGAGATTACTGATGATACTATTAAGCAAGTATCTTCTACAACATTTCTCGGTGTCACTCTTTATAACAAACTTAATTGGGCTGAACATATGTTGATAGGAATATGTTCTTCAAACTTAAAGAAGGTAGTAGAACCAGGGGACACAAAGCAGCATTAGTTAAGGAGCAGTGTAGGTTGGACATGAGAAAGTACTCTTTCTCACAGAGGGTGATAAATGAATGGAACAAACTGCCAAATGATTGTGTTAATGTCGTTGTACAAATAAATTTTTATTGCCATAGATTGTGCATACGTAAAAAATTACAATTTTCTCGCTCCGGTATGTGCGGATATGCTCCAGTACAGTAAGTTCATTTACATAACGTGACATCATGATGTAGATGTTAGTAAAATATATATTTAATTTGGCTTGCCCGTTTATATGGATGCATGGGTCATTAATTTATGTGACATATGGCATCCGCCTTATGTCTACGGGGTTATTCATCAGCTAAACATAAATTTTTAAGTGTATGATTATAAGGTTGTTTTTATTATGTGTCTTTTGGTTTCTATATATTATATTTTGTCACATGGCTTTTTGTGTGTGCTACAGATGAGACAGACCACTTCGCCGGATATTGCCACATTTAGGCAGTATTATATAAATCACTGTTGGTAATATTTATATTATGTGAATGGGCACATTTGACCCCCAAGTAATACTTATGGATATACCTATCATGATATCGGCTACTTCACCATTATGTGGCCTACCACACTGGATATATCTAACAAGACATTATTACACATCACACAGCGTAGTGATACCTGGATCGAGTACGCCTCATGATATCGGCTTCTTCACCATTATGTGGCCTACCACACTGGATATATCTAACAAGACATGAACCTTATTTAATGCCCACAATCTAACTACAAACCAATCAGTTGGTCAGTTGACATCAGTGGTTGTTCATTCCACAAATAAAAAACATGTAAAACGGATTAGTTTAAATACAACCACCACTCCGATTATGATTTACAATGGGGTGCACATTGCTCTCAAGTCTCAAGTAGTTATACTCCAAACAGCCCAATCTTGAGCTAACGCAGGAGTTTGGACCAATGGCTTTTTAGTGTCTCTTCCGAAAGACACGGGCAAAGTGGGGTGAACGAAATTGCCCAAGCTTCGAAACAGCGGAGGTGGAATCGAACCACCGTCCTCTCGATCGACAGGCGGGTGCTCTAACCATTAGACCACCACCCCTCACATAGAGGGTGCACTTTGTCCCACATAGGGGGTGCACTTTGTCCCACATAGGGGGTGCACTTTGCCCCAAATAGGGGGTGCACTTTGTCCCACATAGGGGGTGCACTTTGCCCCACATAGGGGGCGTACTTTGTCCCACATAGGGGGTACACTTTGTCCCACATAGGGGGTGCACTTTGCCCCGCACTGAGTGGGTCATTGCAATTACAAAAATAACATCTCACAATATTGCTCACATGAACCAATGTAACCTAGTCTAGCAAGATACAGGGGACATCTATATAGCTATGCCAAACATACCTAAAATTACTTGTGTTTGAATCAGACCCCAATGGAGACATACGGTGAACAACTACCACGGGTCCCATCTTCGGGACAACTGGATGATGATGATGAAATACTTATTTCACATTTTTGTTTTGATAAAAAAATTATAACACAAGTAAAAAACTCAAACTGGTAAAACTTTCTTTGTGTACTGTTTCTGAGAACACAATGAACATGGTTTGGCATCATGTTGCATAGTTTCATTGGTAGATTATCCCAATAAAAGTAGCACCAGCTGAGACAGGTGGAGTGCGCTTTACCCCGGGGGTTGCTTTGCTCCACAATATTCCATGGGCAAATGAAGTTGGAAAAAAAATGTTTTTCGGATGAGACAATAAAACATGTAGGTCCCTTCTACAAGGTCTCCATTGCAATGTGGTAACAAAGCCCCACATGGGGTAAATCATGCCTCTTATTATGTGACCTATAATGGACTCACAGGGTTATAGATCTCTATCTGTAAAACCACTAACATAAGATACACTCCTGCATTAGCCCTGGATGTAGGGCTGTTTGGAGTATAACCACAAAAGGAAAACCCATCCCTCGTTTGTGAAAAAAATACTTTCTTATATAACGTGGTATCCAGTTCCAAATCGACTTCTCTGGGAATTATTCAGCCATTACTCTACGAAGACTACTCATTCACATATCCACCACTGTCTATAGCCAGGTACTTAGTCACAGCTGAGTGAACTGTCTATAGCCAGGTACTCAGTCACAGCTGAGTGAACCGAAGCAATGTGGAGTAAGCAAAATTGCCCAAGCTTTGAAACGGCAGCAAAAGGATTAAAAACAGGTTTCTCTCGATTGAGAGTCTGATGTTCTAACCACTGCGCCACCGCGTTCCCACTCAAAGCTGTTACTGTGAGAGTCAACTACGTGGGTTAATTAGCCTACTGATGGTTATGACTGATGGAATGTCTTGAAATAAAACTTTCAGTTATAATGTAAACGTCACTAACCTGTCACCGCAGACACCAATCCAAGTAGCTGCTGTCTCACCCACACAACACGTCTGTCCTCCACATAAGTAGGTCACTAAATGAACCTATTCACTACAAAAAAGCTAAAGGCACAGTGACTGTGTAGCCATCTCATCATATATCACATCAAATGTAAAGAAATGCCCCTATGTGATAATGGGTTTTGCCAATACTGACCACAGAGATATGATTGACTTTTTATTCAACGATTCAGATCAAGTTTTTACTGGTTTATAGATCCACCAACCACACTTTAGAAAAATTGGAAAAATAAATTTTTTTATATTATTTTTTTATTATTATTATATATTATTATTTAATATTTTTTATGATTACTTTTATTGACACTCTGTTTTGAACTGCAACCCTTGACATGGAGGTAGACTGAATAATGTGGTCTGGACCTGGCAATCTCGTTCGCTCTTGTGGATATCGGGGTAGTCTGCAGTGGTAGCTAGGCAGGCAGTCGCAAGAAGAAATTCATAGAAGTGACAGTTTTGGGCATGAAATAAAGTCATAGTTTGTGGGTAAGAAATAAAGCCACAGGAAATAATGTCACAGAATATATTGTAAAAGAATCTGAAGTTGGTGCGAGGAAATACAGTCTCGGAAAAGTTTTGGCTAGGAAAAAATCACGGGAGATAAAGTCACATTGTTTTATTTGAAGACTGTATATATACTAACTGCACGGTACAGCTGTGCACATTGTTTTATTTGAAAACTATATATATACTAACTGCACGGTACAGCCTTGCACATTGTTTTATTTGAAGACTATATATATATATACTAACTGCACGGTACAGCCTTGCACATTGTTTTATTTGAAGACTATATATATACTAACTGCATGGTACAGCCTTGCACATTGTTTTATTTGAAGACTATATATATACTAACTGCACGGTACAGCCTTGCACATTGTTTTATTTGAAGACTATATATATACTAACTGCACGGTACAGCCTTGCACATTGTTTTATTTGAAGACTATATATATACTAACTGCACGGTACAGCCTTGCACATTGTTTTATTTGAAGACTATATATATACTAACTGCACGGTACAGCCTTGCACATTGTTTTATTTGAAGACTATATATATACTAACTGCACGGTACAGCCTTGCACATTGTTTTATTTGAAGACTATATATATACTAACTGCACGGTACAGCCTTGCACATTGTTTTATTTGAAGACTATATATATACTAACTGCACGGTACAGCCTTGCACATTGTTTTATTTGAAGACTATATATATACTAACTGCACGGTACAGCCTTGCACATTGTTTTATTTGAAGACTATATATATACTAACTGCACGGTACAGCCTTGCACATTGTTTTATTTGAAGACTATATATATACTAACTGCACGGTACAGCCTTGCACATTGTTTTATTTGAAGACTATATATATACTAACTGCACGGTACAGCCTTGCACATTGTTTTATTTGAAGACTATATATATACTAACTGCACGGTACAGCCTTGCACATTGTTTTATTTGAAGACTATATATATACTAACTGCACGGTACAGCCTTGCACATTGTTTTATTTGAAGACTATATATATACTAACTGCACGGTACAGCCTTGCACATTGTTTTATTTGAAGACTATATATATACTAACTGCACGGTACAGCCTTGCACATTGTTTTATTTGAAGACTATATATATACTAACTGCACGGTACAGCCTTGCACATTGTTTTATTTGAAGACTATATATATACTAACTGCACGGTACAGCCTTGCACATTGTTTTATTTGAAGACTATATATATACTAACTGCACGGTACAGCCTTGCACATTGTTTTATTTGAAGACTATATATATACTAACTGCACGGTACAGCCTTGCACATTGTTTTATTTGAAGACTATATATATACTAACTGCACGGTACAGCCTTGCACATTGTTTTATTTGAAGACTATATATATACTAACTGCACGGTACAGCCTTGCACATTGTTTTATTTGAAGACTATATATATACTAACTGCACGGTACAGCCTTGCACATTGTTTTATTTGAAGACTATATATATACTAACTGCACGGTACAGCCTTGCACATTGTTTTATTTGAAGACTATATATATACTAACTGCACGGTACAGCCTTGCACATTGTTTTATTTGAAGACTATATATATACTAACTGCACGGTACAGCCTTGCACATTGTTTTATTTGAAGACTATATATATACTAACTGCACGGTACAGCCTTGCACATTGTTTTATTTGAAGACTATATATATACTAACTGCACGGTACAGCCTTGCACATTGTTTTATTTGAAGACTATATATATACTAACTGCACGGTACAGCCTTGCACATTGTTTTATTTGAAGACTATATATATACTAACTGCACGGTACAGCCTTGCACATTGTTTTATTTGAAGACTATATATATACTAACTGCACGGTACAGCCTTGCACATTGTTTTATTTGAAGACTATATATACTAACTGCACGGTACAGCCCTGCACATTGTTTTATTTGAAGACTATATATACTAACTGCATGGTACAGCCTTGCACATTTTCACTGATAATTGTGCAAATACAGTTTGATGATTAAGACGAATATTCTTCATCGATATGTAATGTATACAGTATTTCTAATACCATAATTAGATTTTAACACACAACTATTAAGTGATAATGTATATGATTATATTAATTCATTACAGTGTAGTACTTAGCATTATCACTTGATTTGAATTTATTTAAATATATATTTGGCTGTTTTTACGCTGTAAAATGTAACCAGTTTTATTAAATAAACATTATACTGGAGCCATCAACACATTCTGGCTTAGATGGGGGATTTAGCCACCAACAACCCACTGCTCACCCACTGCTCACCCACTACTCACCCACTTCTCACTCACTGCTCACCCACTGCTCACTCACTTCTCACCCACTACTCACCCACTTCTCACTCACTGCTCACCCACTGCTCACTCACTTCTCACCCACTACTCACCCACTGCTCACCCACTGCTCACTCACTTCTCACCCACTACTCACCCACTGCTCACTCACTTCTCACCCACTACTCACCCACTGCTCACTCACTTCTCACCCACTACTCACCCACTGCTCACCTACTGCTCACTCACCAATAGCAATTACCTGGTAAGTGGCAATAACTAAGGAAACTTCCTTTAGATTTCTACTCAACACTAGAAAGCCATCGTCATTTAAAAACATTGTTGGCAAATTTACTCAAATTATATTTACAAATTGTGGTAAATTGAAGCACATATGGGCAGTCAAGATGTTAGAACAGATGTAGTTTATAGTGGGAGTGGTCAAGGTGTTTGGACAGATGTAGTTTATTATACTATATGATATGATTTAATGATAAAAACTAACAGACCTACCTTGCACCTTTAAGACTATATTTTTAACATGTGAAAACACACCCGCACGTAGACAAGCAATTACAATAAATGGTGAATTTATTGTAATTGCTAATTTCATTTCATTATTTTTTGACAAAAACCATGATGTAAAAAAATAGTTCAACAAAATTATGGTTGTCAAAATGTCCCCCAACTGGTTGACAAATTGTATGTTGACAAAAAGTCCATTGCCATAGTGTTCTATTCATTGTAATGACATGACCCTGGATTCATGCAAAGTCCAGATTCATAATCATGGAGGATTCTTACACATTATATAGACAAATGTACGGAAAGTAGTACATGTCGTTTACTCAAAGAATCCAAGATATAGGTAATTATAAACAACATTATCCCAGTACCCCATGTCAGTAGCCCCATGTCCCAGTAGCAATCTCCCAGACATAGACAAATATACAGAAAGTAGTATATGTTGTTTACTCAAAGAATCCAATGTACACATTGATAAGATATAGCCACGTTACTAACACAGGCCAGCAGTGTAGGTCTACAGTGTAAGCAGCTGACTGAAGGTCAAACGTCATGCTCTGTTTATCTTCATGGTTTGGTTACCTTACATGTTGCCCTGCCTTTGGCCCACCCCTCTTTATGACATCAGACACATAACAGCAGGCATGTGGAGATAAACCATTTCAAATGTGTGTTATATAAGTTTTAAGCAACTGGGACTGGGTGAGCAGCCTCTGGCTCAGTACCAGAACTTGATCAGAGAACTGGTAGGGTGCACCCCTACCCTCAGTTAATCCACCATCTTTGAAAGTCTCCCAACAGCATCATCCCAGTAGCCCCCATATCATTAGCCTCCTGTCCCAGTAGCTACCCCCTGAAGTGTGAGAATTGAGTGCCAGTAGCCCCTGGGTTGGTATGGTATTGATTTACGCACATTTAATACACAGTGTCATCCTCTTGTGTATTCATTATTTATTTTGAAACTAATATGATTTTGGAGTAGCTGCTTATCACAGATATGATTATTCTACAACTAACAATCTAACAAAATGTGTCTTGGTCTTTAACTAAAATTACAACATTCATCAAATAATTGTTGTTTATACTAATTTTGAAATTCTGAAGATAACTGTATGTCTTCAAAGCACCGATATGAGTTAATCAGTTGAAGCCCCATTTAACTTCCACACAATTAATGAGAGGATAGCTCACGACCCAAAGTTTGAAATGAATCCTACAGAAAGTTTTTGTTAGGTGAGCGAAACCCAATTTAACTTTCACACGTTGAGTGAAAAGCTAATTGTTCAGATGTAAGTGAATGCTATGCCCAGTTAATCAAAATTCAATTTAATTTTCTCTCGTTTTATAGAAAGGCAGCTATTTTCTTCTAATAAAGTCTGACATTCCTTCTGCACACCAGCTAAAAGACCATTTTCTTATTATTTAAAATAAAGGTAGGGCAAAACAATGAATGGTACAGCCAGGAAGTCTACCAACCAGACCTGGGGTCAGTTCAGAATTGAATTTGAATTGAATTGATAACAAATTAGCTTTAATTTGAATTGAGTTTAAACAAACAGAAACATATTGAATTGGATTGAATTTGAATTGAATCCTGCAAAGTGAAATGAATTTATTGAATCGAATGTAAATGAAAAAAATACTACATTTTTCAATATACGTTTTTTAAGTTGACTTGACAGTAACTAATTATATATATATATATATATTTCTTCTATTTTTGTCAAAGTTGATAATTCGGCATACCAATAATGACTGTAAAATGAATTTGAATTGATCATTGGTTAAATATGTGTGAATTTGCATTGAATTTAATAAAATATTTTATTTATGTAACATCCAAATCTGTGTAAAGATATTTGTCAAATCTATTTTTAAACATATTCACTCTGTTAGCCCTTACAGTTGTAGTCAGTAAATAATTGGTTTCGTTGATTAATAATCCTCAGAGAAATAGTTCTTCTATATTCAATCCAGTTCTTCTACCTTTGCAAATTTCGAAGAAAATAATACAACTTTAGTGTTGCCAAACCTCTTCCTTTTAGGACTTTTTCATAGATAATGTCTCAGTTTCAGGATCAGCTTAGTTGTTCTTATTTGTATTCTTTCACGTTTGACTGTACTTCTGATATGGCCCCCATGCCTCTATACACTATTCTAAACGAACAGGGGTTTCTTGTTCACTGATATCATCAGCCATAGTTCCCACAGAAAACTGCTCAAATCAGTTCATACAATTACTTCAGCTGCATAGGAACAAATCATACCATTTAGTGTGAATTCCTGTCCAAGCTATTTCTCACAGTAGTTTATCGTACCATAACAGTATCACATGTAACATAACTAAATATTAGCATACTAGTGTGTGTAGTGTGTGTTGAAAGTATCGACGTTTACACCACATTCACGCAGAAGTAAAACATCACAGTAGACCGAGATGTCAGTAGAAACAAATGTATTAGAACAGACGACTGCTCTACACGAAAGGCAGCATGGCAAGTGCAACGTAAGAACATACAAAGACTACAGCACTTCACTAAGCATTACGTCACTAAGCAGTACGCATGACTGAGCACAACCAGGTAAACAATAACAGCAGGCACTGATGCACTTATCAGTAGTGCTGTTGCACTGTCAATAAACTCAGGTACACAAATGCATGTTTTAACAGTGTGTATACGGTGTTCCACCATACCAGTGTGTGTGGTGTGTATACGGTGTTCCACCATAAAGGCACATCTGAAAAAGGCACGACCCAAAATGGTACAGACACAAAAGGCACATACAAAAATGACACATACTATGATGGCACAACTGAAGTAAGGACGAAAATGGCACATTTGAATATAAAACGTGACTTGCAAAGAAATAAATGTTGACAAAATGACACATTTGAGTATGACAGTAGTAGTTTATTAATCACATGAAACATATCTGATTACATGCACGGTGTGTCGACACAATTGTTCAGTTTAACCACATCAAAATATTTAACTGGTTACTTCCTTGTGGGTTATAGTCCAGTGCTTGTTTGGTTGTATTTGTTGGATCTTTTTTGAGTGTGTGGCCAATCCAGCTCCATTTTCTCCTCTTGATTGTAGTGCTTATTTCTTCATGATAGGTTTTTTCCAGAGCTCTTTATTTGATATTTTTAGGCCACCATACCTTAAAGATGTATCGGGGGTGACTGTTGATGAAGACTTTGAGTTTGTTGTTGAGAGACTGAGTAGTTTTCCACGTTTCACAGCCATAGAGAAGAACTGGTTTAACGTTGGTGTTGAAAATGTGGGTCTTGATAGTGATGGATCGTTGGGAAGAGAACCACAATGGGTGCAGAGTTCTGAAGGCCTGACAAGCTTTATTGATGCATAGTTCCACATCTCTGTCAGCTCCACCATTTGTACTGATGTTGTTCCCGAGGTAAATGAAGTCTTGTACTCAACAGTACCACTTTCTAGTGAAATGAGTTCGGAGGATCTGGTATTGACTTTCATCATCCTTTGTCTTTCCCACATTGATCTTCAGACCCAGTTGGCTACTTTTATCTTGAAGCCTTTCTGCTTTTTGTTGCATGTGTTTACGGGTTTCTGAGAGTAGCGCCAGATCATCTGCAACATCCAGGTCTTCTAGTTGTGAGAACAAGTTCCACTGGATCCCAGTACGATGGTGTTCTGTATGTCTTTTCATTGTCCAGTCTATGGCTATCAGAAAGAGCAGTGGAGATAGCAAGCAGCCCTGTCGTACTCCAGTTTCAATCTGGAATCCCTCTGAAACTTATCCATTAAAGATGACATGACCAGTGAAACCTTCGTAGCTCTTTATTAAGGTTACAAATTTTGCAGGTAAACCATAGTGCCCCAGGACTCAGAAGCTTCCATTGAACTGTCCTATCTATGCTGTTGAATGCTTTTTCGAATTCCACAAAGTTTTTGTAAAGGGAACTCTGCCATTCAATGCATTGTTCAAGGATAATCGTGAGTGTAGCAAAGTGTATGATCTGTGCAGGGTGTATCCTTTCTAAAGGTCGCTTGGTGGATGTTCCTGGGAGATTCCTACGAAGACTATAAAATAATCGCTGTCGTAGGAGCCACACTGTCGATTAATTTCACCCGTATTTAAATTATAAAAAAAGAAAATCCCTATAGATATTAATGCATCATTACTGAGTGAACAACATTAATATAGATATGTATGTATATTACAAATGCCAATTATATTCCAACAATCGGATATACATAGAGTGATTTTTAACCAAGGAGGAACGGAGACATAGTCAATCATGTTGACATATATAACAATTTTGGATTGCACATTGTTCAATATATGTATTCAGATAATAAAGTTTAATATAATTTGAGAAACCATGTAAACAGTGAGTGGTGGTCTTGTCTTTTAATAAATCAGGTGCATTTTTATGGTATGTGGCAAACTGTACCTGAGACTTCGTTTAGCAAACTCGTGGTGTACCCTGATCGTATGTATATTATATTGATCACGTGTATTAAAGTTATGAACACTATTGTTTTGATCAAGTGGTAAGTTTTGCAGGTAGACAGGTAGTTTATTGTTTGAAAATTTATGATATAATTTTACTTCCTGCAATTTTAGAATATGCTCTAATTTGAGTAAATTAAGACTTTTGAACAGTGGATCGGCATGAGCATTATATTTACTTAAACATATAATTCGGACGGTTTTCTTTTTAAGTTTTTTATTCTATCACATATATAGCCCCATGCCGTTAAGCCATATTTTAGATGTGACAATATCAAAGTGTTATACAACATAATCTTAAGATAATATTAAGAGGTAACAATCGTTTTAGTTGTTCAGTCTGAGCTGCTAAGTAGTCTATTTTGTCAGCAATCTCTTGTTGGAACAGAGCTCGTTTCAATTGTTTTATAACATCACTGTCACTCAGAGTTTCAATAAAGGTAAGTTTTAAAAGTTCATTGTCAATACCTTCAAAGCGAGTAGCCTCTGACGAGCTTTTTTGGCGATGCTTGGGCGGTATAGTGTCTTATTGTCGTAGGTTACACGTCTGATGGGTGTCTTATTGTCGTAGGTTACACGTCTGATAGGTGTCTTATTGTCGTAGGTTACACGTCTGATAGGTGTCTTACTGTCGTAGGTTACACGTCTGATAGGTGTCTTATTGTCGTAGGTTACACGTCTGATAGGTGTCTTATTGTCGTAGGTTACACGTCTGATAGGTGTCTTATTGTCGTAGGTTACACGTCGTATAGGTGTCTTATTGTCGTAGGTTACACGTCTGATAGGTGTCTTATTGTCGTAGGTTACACGTCTGATAGGTGTGTCAAATGTGGCATGTCCAAGATGGACGTTCTATATGGCAGCACGCTGAATCTGACAGACCCATAGATTATGTACAAATCCACCCCCATCCTAGGGAATTGTGAATATTTGTCTCACCAAATTCATCATACGGATCGTTTGAAGTTCGATGCCATTAGATAACTTCATTATTTTCCGTCGCATTTGTAACAACAGAACATCGTCACACGAGAGCTCAACGAAACGCGGCCTGCTACGTAAGACGTCTAAACTCTTTAAGGTGGTCGATTACCCTGAACTGAAAGTAATTAAGCTTTAAACGATAAAGGTTATTTGAAATCAATTGGACCCAAAAAGCTTAAAAACGCAAACAAATTGGAGGTCCCGTGAAATTGTTTTAATATATGTCGTGGTAACAGCTATGTCACCTGCAAAATTAGCAAAATACTACAGTGTTAGATGAGTCATATTTCTTTTTGAAATATAAGGACACAGTCATAGTCCTAAGTGAAAATTGTTTTGCTCACATTACGATTATTAATAGACCATTTTAAATCAAGGTGATGTATCTAGTGTGCATAGGTAATTATATATAGCTAATTCAAACAGGATTGGTAAAGTGGGTCAACTAACATTTCGTGTGGTGTAAGTTGAGCGACAGTCTTCCGTAAGTTGAGTCACAATGGATAAATGCTGTATTTGTATAATTTACGTAGGTTGTCTACTAAAACTTCATAATAACTCAGCCAACACATCTACACAATGTACGTCACTAACAAGTCAACATGCTTAATTAATAAATCAACACAATTAACATAGAATTATATTCCCACCGCAACCAGTGTAACTAATTGCTAATATGTTGCCTTGTAGCTATCCGATGTCCCAATTTGTTCGAAAAGATTAATTCGATGATGTATTTTGGAGTAAAACGCCGCTCGTCTATGTTACTTAACCACTGTTTGGCTTCGTTCAACTAGCGACTTTCCCGTTTACGGTGGCAGCGACTTTCGATAACAGCAATGAAAGAATCGGATCAGACAGCAGTGACCGTTATACAACGAATACACCGACAGCAAGTTACCATATACGGAAAAAGACACCAGTAGCAGCGTTGTAGATCGTTGTAGAGCGTTGTAAGCCAATATAAGATGTTTCGAAGTCCAAGTTCAAGACGGCAGTAGGGAGGATCGTCCTGCAGCCGGCAGAGAACTGAATTGGAACATGTAACAACGCCTTGCCCCCTAACAGTTGCCTCTGACGTTTCTCGAAGGCCTTTATACCGTCGTCAACGTGGTATCGTTGCGACTTACTTTTTCGCACTGAAAC
Organism: Lamellibrachia luymesi; assembly: GCA_009193005.1. Lineage (NCBI taxonomy): Eukaryota > Metazoa > Annelida > Polychaeta > Sabellida > Siboglinidae > Lamellibrachia > Lamellibrachia luymesi. The sequence goes on from SDWI01001213.1 coordinate 143,975, forward strand.
AGGGGTGTAGCAGGGGTCACAATCTCCCATATCCCACCTGTTTCGAGGGCCAACCTCCCACCTGTTTTTGGGGCCAACCTCCCACTTCTCGCCATTTTTGAGAGTCCCCTGAACTGCTATGGTAGGAGGTTATTTTGCAGCGTCTTTTGTGTATAAGAAAATGAAATGTTTTCACCAAACCCACACGTTAAAGATAAAAATGTTTTAACCATAACAAAATCACTATCCTGGTTGGCTGAACAATTACTTAATGTTCAACCATTCTACGTGTCAGCGCATGGGGATGTCGCCTACCGCTTCACTTTCAGACCAAAAAATTATAACAACGACGCTTATTCAAACCTTTGTTTACCCGCACGCTCGCGACCGTTGACAGTTCTGACGCTTCCCGCAGGGCGGCGCTCGCGCTGACTTCGCGGGCTGCAAAGAACGCAATCAACAATATGTAAAACTTCTTATTGAAAATTACGAAACTCTGAAAGGACGTTGACATGGCAGTAATTGTGGGGCGCAGTGGCTGTCGGACTTTCAGTCGAGAGGATCATAGTTCGAATCCACCTCCTGCCGTTTCCAAAAAAATTGGCAATTTCATTCATCCTACGTTGTCTGTGTCTTTCGGAAGAGATACCAAACGCAATTAGTCCCTTATATCTGGTGTCTATGTCAGGGGATGTAAAACTACAAAATCTTCAGCAAGTTGAAGGTGGCATTTAACTAGGAGAGGAGATCTGCAATGGTGCTACCCAAAGCTTTAATGTGTAATATAAACTATGACGTATGAACACAGATTTGTGCCACAGGCACACGTCATAATCTACATTGCGCTAAATACAAGTATTGCTAAAATATTCTGACGTAATTGTTGCTAAGTGACGCATCTTGTTTCAGTGAAACTTGCCGATATTAGTGCATATCGCAAACAACAACTTTCAAGAGAAGTCTGAAAGGTAACATGTTCACGTCGTTAAAGTCCGGCACTCCAGTGTGTGTGTGAGTGTGTGCGTGTGCGTTTGCGTGTGCGTGCGTGCGTGCGCGCGCGTGTGTGGGTTTGTGTGTGTGTGTGTGTGTGTGTGTGTGTGTGTGTGTGTGTGTGTGTGTGTGTGTGTGTGTGTGTGTGCGTGCGTGCGTCCGTGCGTGTCAATGAATGTGCGCTAACATTTAAACACGTATACACAATGTTTGTGTGCGTGCGTGCGTGCGTGCGTGCGTGCGTGCGTGCGTGCGTGCGTATCCTTCCGTCTAGATGTTAGCATGAACCAACTTTTGTATATTGACGTTTCAGGATGTCCTAAATGGTTGCTTCCGGTACAGCGAGCTGCCCTCAAATGTGGGCGGTGTTGGCACTGCTTTTTCAACTGTCCTTAAAGGCCCAAGCTCAAGAACTCACCCCATTCGCTCAACCATCAACCGGTCAACCATCAACCGGTCAACCTGCACCCGCTCAACTTTCACCCGGTCAACCTGCACCCGGTCAATCAACAGCTGCCCCACAAGCAGCTAAACACGCCGAACCAGAACCCATCGGTAAATAGCCTACTCCATTGTCGAAACCTTACTTAAGAGGAAACACTGAGAGAGTTACCATGTCACCAGTTAAATAAATAATCAGTACAATTACTGTTAATACAATTACTGTTACAGAAAGATCCGTGATAGTTTTATGAAGCACAGTTTCCAGATAACTCGCTAGCAAGGCAACAGAGAAAGGGATGATGTCACTATAATAAAGCAGGTTATACCACTAAACAAACGTCAACTATACATCGAAATGTGCCGAAAAAATATGAACTCTATGTTCCAGATCGTAGCGCGGTTTGTCGATTCGGCGACGAAGACACCTGCTTGTACTACTGCCTCTGCTCTAACGGGTGCGACAAAGACACAGGGACGTGCCTCGACGGTGGAACCTGCCCGCAAACGTTACCCCCTGGGTATGCGCACCATGGTCCAGGGTGCATGATCGGCAAGTAATTTTGCATTTAAGATTATGTGGCTGTGTGTGTATGTGGGGGGGTGCGTGCGTGCGTGCGTGCGTGCGCGCGCGTGTGTGAATGATCATCATCGATTGTCCATCATCTTGCATATGGTGTCCACCAAGGCTCGGTGCTCGGCCTCCAGCTGTGTTGCAAAACCACGTCGTTACACTCACTCACTCACTCACTCACTCACTCACTCACTCACTCACTCACTCACACACACACACACACACACACACACACACACACACACACACACACACACACACACGCACATGAGGGTTACAAGCAGATCTACTTTTATTTTGAGATTATTTTAAAACTGGTGCTTTACTCCATTTATCCCATTCCTTCAAACTAGGAAACATCGCAAAAGGCATGACTGCATCGCAGACTGGTATCGCTTCTAACGGCCCTGATCTGGCTACTGACGGAGACTCCAACGTGGACGTGACAGCGGGCACATGTGCCAACCCATCTGACGCTAGTGGTTCTGCCTTACCAATATCAAAGTGGAAAATTGTGTTCGAGAGAAATTTCTACATTTACAGAGTTGTTGTCTTCCGCGGCGAACAAACAACAGGTATGGATCGGAACAGTACTAAATGAGTTTCTGTCGGATTTATTTAGCAGACTTGCATATAAATTCGACGAAGCACGAAAGGTCACCAACGAACAAAGGCTACCCAAACTAACGTGTGGCGCCTCTGGTGGATAATGTACCACGACATGCGTCACACTCCCCGACAGTGGTCTCAAGTCTCAAGTCTCAAGTAGTTATACTCCAAACAGCCCAATCTTGAGCTAACGCAGGAGTTTGGACCAACGGCTTTTAGTGTCTCTTCCGAAAGACACGGGCAAAGTGGGGTGAACGAAATTGCCCAAGCTTCGAAACGGCGGAGGTGGAATCGAACCACCGTCCTCTCGATCGACAGGCGGGTGCTCTAACCATTAGACCACGCTCACCATATCACCACTAACACCTCCAAACACTGGCGACACGTACCATATGACAGTGACATACTAAAAACTAATACAAGAAAAATAGAGACCGTACAAGTTCTCCTGAGCAGACAAAGAGGCTGCCATACAAGTATTTTTCCAAGTCCAATGAGCCAAACAGACTGGTTCATCTGGATATTCCTAGCACAGAATGAGACATGCATCGGATTAATTTAGTAGGACTTTAGAGCAGCCAAAACGCGCAAATGGTTCATTGGTGTTTGAGAAAGTGCCACAGATGTACAATCAGATCTGACTATTCACAGGATCACATCTCTACAGCCGTTTATAATTAGTAAGTTTGAATAGGAGTTATGATCAGAATGGTGGAAGTGTTCTGTATTATAAAGTGTAAAAGATAGCCGTTGGCTGAAGACCGGAGAACAGCTGTAGTCACAAACCACACAACAATCAACAAAACAATAGCAATGGATAATAGTGTGTGGAGCAAGGTCAAAGTCAGTTTGAAAGTAGTCCTGTCTGTCACCTGTGACATAGATTAAGTGGTGGGAGTTTATGATATACTAGGAACTAATACAAGACAAATAGAGGCCTTACAAGTTCTCCTGAGCAAAAAACAAATCTGCCACACAAGTCTTTTTCCAAGAAGAAACTGATCAAAGATGAGCACCGATCCACAATGAGCCAAAACAGACTGGTTTATCTGACTATGCTTAGTACGGATTAGGACATCATGCGTCGGAGTAATCTTGACAATATTTTGTAGGACAATAGTGCTGCTAAATTGCGCAAACGGTTCATTGGTGTTTGAGAAACTGCAACAGATGTACAGTCAAATAGGTCTATTCATATGATCACATCTGTAGAGCCGTTGATAATTAGTAACTTTGAATAGGAGTTGTGGTCAGATTCGTAACGTGTTAGGACGTGTCTGTATAATAAAGTCTAAAAGATAGTCGCTGGTTAAATACTGGGAGTAGCTTGAACTGCAGTAGCCACAAACCACACAACATTCAACAAACCAATAGCATGTGTGTAGAGCAAGGTCAAGGTCAGTTTGAAAGTAGTCCGGTCACCTGTGGCATAGATGAAGAAGAGAGAGTTTGGAACCGCCAGCGAGGCTCTGTTTGGAAAGTGGGGGTAATGTCATCAAGTTTCACGCATGCGCGGAGGTTGAATGTTTATGTTATTGAAATTATGTTAGCCAGTCATGGGTCTAGGTTTACCAAGAATCGTAATCTTAGTAGACGAACAATGAGCTGCACCATTGTAATAAATGTATATTCACATTGCTTCTAAAACATCATCACATAACCACAGGAAACATATACCACATGTATTTAACGAAAATCTGGTCGACATTCGACGTATTCGCCTTGTGGCGATTACAATTACTAATCAATATAACACTTTAAAACCCCGGACACCAACATTCAAGATAATACTCAGATAGCCGTGCCAACGAACTCAAGCCTAACATAAACCGTACAAGACTAAATTGCTATTGTAGAATGTTTTCGTACTGCTGATGCGGAACACGCAAAAGCCGGTGATTGGTTAATACTGCGTCGTTCCATGCCATGGTGTGAAACAGGTGCTACGTATTGGCGAACGCAATTTATGTAGTATGTATTGATAATAAATATAAATATTAACGTAATAATGTTGCATACGCAACACTAGTTACACGGTAAACACAACGAGGGTCATTGTCAATACGGTTCCTCTGCCAGACAGTAATTTATATATGATATATATATATACATATATACATATGCTCACGTGTTGTTAGTGACTAGTGGGACTAACTCGCAGTGACGTATCTAAGACATCGCAAATGGGGAGGCCAAAGGGGGAGGCCAAAGGTGGACGGCCAAAGCTTGGTCAAAGCTTAACATATGAAAACGTTCCGAGCCAGTACGCTGTCATCGGCCCGATGGCGGATATCAGCGGCTGGCAGGCGGCAGTGCTCGGCACGCGCTTACCGATCACAGCCCGCTTCCCAGCCGCAGATGCGGCGCTTTCACTCGCGGGAGGTGATCTATCGGTGCTCGGACCGAGGGAGGCCCGCCGCACTGATTTCTGACGCGCCGCACTCCTATGATTTATTACTTGTATTAAATTTCGCAAGTGTCGTAAGGGAGTATTTCCTGCGCGATGACGTACCATGCGGGAAGCGAAATAAAATTAAAAGAAACTAAAATTCGTATGATCCGTGTAGTTATTCTTAAAAAGAAATTAAGAACGAATTACAATCACTTATTGTAAGCTCCATATGCTTACAATATTCACTGAAAATTATTGTGACAAATAATCTTTACTGCGAGTCTACACCATACCGCCATCTTTGAAGACAGTTATAATGTTATATGCAACTGGCGCGCCACAAGACAAGGTACGTCTTTAGAAATTCCTTCGTGAATCTTTGGCTGTATTTTTTATTATCCAATACATTGATTTTGAGCTTTATATACATTAGTTTTGTTCGCAAAGCATACGAAAGTAGAACTTTGCACAACGTAATTTCAGGCGCCAAACTCAAAGACAAAGGCCTTGAACTGACTTAGCCTTAGGTGAAGTCTGAACTGAGGATTTATTTCTACAGGCTCGATCTATTCTGTCAGTTTATGTTTATTTCTGGCGAGTACTTTAATTAAGTAACCGACACAGATCAAAACACTAAATGAAAATGTCTGCGAAATCTTCATTTAGTGTTCTGTCCTGTGTCGGGGTTGCTTAATTAGTTCTCAATCAATATACTTGTTTTATAGTTGCTTGTCCTAAATACGGGAATCGCCCAATTCCATTGGCCGTGGCTACTTGATATTATTAACTTAGTTGTTATGGTAATATTTCAGATGCTGTCCGAAACAATAAAGTGAAAACAAATGGCACAAACCATGTGCATGAAATAAGGCGAGTCATCCAGGAATGGTGACAGGAAGCACCTAATGGATCGAACACAGGATCAGCAAGATTTGGCAGGAATTAAACAATTGAAGGGGATGACGCTTATTTATTAAGTATTATTTATTTAGTATTATTAAGTATTATCATAGAATAAATAACACAAATCCATAAACGAATACTGGTATCAACCTCAAAACATTTGTGATAAAATGTGAACAATATATGTATAAGAATAAGATAACATGCTTGTATTGAATGTAACGACATGGTTGTTGAATTGATCAGGGATACTCGCTGTGTTTGTTTAGAGGTTGGTATATGGAGATTTGTTTAATGTGTTATGTGTTAATACTTATCATTATCTCTTACTTGTACCTGAATGTAGTAATCAAATAAATTCACTGACACCATGACACTGTCGCTATCACGAGAGCCACCCGTAAAAAAATTGCAAAGTTAATTCCATATACATGTTGGAAAACAGTGTGTACATTCAGTATGAAAACAGTGTGTACATTCAGTATGAAAACAGTGTGTACATTCAGTATGAAAACAGTGTGTACATTCAGTATAAAAAGGATTTTGAAGTCGAGTCTTTCCAGTGTAAAAAAGGTTTAAAACAAAAAATGTCTAAGCATTGTTTATTTAAAAGAGAAGTTGGAAAAATCATAGTAAAGTTATACTGTATTCATAAATAGACATTTGAACAGTTAATTTGCAGTTACAGTTTGAATGTGCACATGTATATTCATAGCCATGTCTAATTAGGAAGGTTGCACAGTATATTGAAATTGCATAGGTCTTTGTGTACATACTGAAGTCTTTTAAGACAGTGAGTGTGGATTTTGTCTGTTATTGGATTAGGGGTGTTATTGAATATTCAAGCGATGCTATCTGTAATGCTTTTGTTTGCCAATTCAGTGTTTGTACTTTCAATGTGGATATTCCCTCGACTTCTGGTGCCATATGCATGGACACCAGAATGAGGTGTTATGCTTATATTTTATAGGTATTCAGGAAAGTTTATGTTGATATATGTGATAACACTTTGTTTGTGATAACACTTTAATTGTTGTCGTTTAAAGTTATCTTAAACTTGTATATAGCAGTTTGACACTTTTAGCAATGGATAGAAGTGTGTGCATTATATACTGACTGTTTGTTATCATTCTTGTAGCTCACTAGTTTTAGTTTTGTTATTATGTATACCAATAATTTATATGGGGAAGTATTAGTGACTTAATGTTAATAGGTTTAATAAAGTACATCGTGGAAGGTATCTTATTAATATATATATATATATATATATATATATA
>SDWI01001213.1:152247-171279 GCA_009193005.1 Lamellibrachia luymesi
TGTGAATAGTTTAAGTAACATCAACAGTCGATTTAATGTTAATATGTAACGTGTGAATAGTTTAAGTAACATCAACAGTCGATTTAATGTTAATATGCGTATTTTTTTCAAATCATCGAAAGAGTGACTTTAGTCGTTAGATCTGACAAGGCTCAAAATAGTGGATATCCAAAATGGTAAATATTGTGCGGGTCACTGCCGATCATGGGCGCGACTTTTATCCTCTCGCCGATCACATGACAAAGTTACGAGATTTCACCAAGGGTGAAATTCGTGAATTTTTAGCGTTTCCAATTTTACTTCAATGATTGTTTGACCAAACATTAAGTAATTTAATACTTTGATTGATGATTCCACACAAAAACTACTTAGAAAAGTTGCACAAAAAAGCAGCATGTTGCAGTGGATACTAGGTTGGTTTCTTATTTTCGCAAAACAAAATTGAAATTATCACAAAGGACAATAAATTAATGGAACAGATTATCTACATATTGTGTAAATGCTTACAGCATCAATATTTAAAAAAACAAAATTTACAAATATCTCATAAGGGAGGGTTACACATAGATTAAAAACTATTTGGCTCTCGATAAGCCAATGACTTCCTTGTTCACTTGCCATCTGGGCGTTTTGCTTGGATTACAATCTTGTTAAATCTTTTTATTTAGCAAATGTCAAAATATCTTAGAATAATGTACCGTGTTTAAAAAAAGGGCACGTGCATTAGCAGTCGTCGTTTTTTTTGTAGTCGGAGATCTATTAGTGACTTACACATCACCCGTTGGCAGTTGCACACCGTCGCATTCTACCTCGTCCGTAAACAGACTGATCTACGAATGTTATGTCGTCGCCAATACTGTCGAAGTCATCGGCACGAACGAGCGGAATATTCACCTGTGTGAGGTCGTCGTCATGGCAACGGAGGTACCACGTGAGTGAAGACTAAATGTCAACACTTGTCAAGTTTCTTGCTTTTGGAAAGAGATCTCGTTTTTGCCAGTTGCGTCATTCATATCTGCTGTTTTTCTTTTTAGCCTGTTCCTACCACAGCTGTAAACAGTGTGATTGGTCAAAATTATTTCTTTTTCTGATGAATTGTCCCGTTTTGCATGTTTACATTTTCTATATAAAAAAGTGGTTGCAGATAAAATGGAACCCTTCAGACATTCAATGTTCAAATATGTTCGTATTGTTGGAGGGGGAAACCCCTCCCACGCCCTCACACGCCCTCCAACATCCTCCCACGCAGCGCTTGCTGCAATCCTTCCATTATGTCACCCCTTCCTATTAATTATTTATGACTTTTCGATGCACATTTTGAAAGATATGATAACGATGGCATTCGAATGCGACACTAGAATAAAACCCGTGCAAAGTGATTTTGTTTGTAATTAGTAAAGTTAGTAAGTAAGTAAGTATCTTTATTTTTATAAAATAACATGTATAAAAAGACAATTATGCAATATAGCTGAATACTTTCAATGTGTTACGTTGTATGGCTGTCACTTGGCTTAGAGCCGTCTTCCAGCGACACCATTTAAACTAATTATATTTACTGTATTTACATCACAACCAAAAAAGTCATCACCAGCTTATCACTGTACTATTTCAGCAGTCACCTAGATAAACACTGGGCCAAGGACTATATTTTACCAGTTACATATGTACAGTAAATACAAATGAAAGAACCAGTGTTAGACACTAATTAGATTACATTAGGTATTTAACCAGAATGTTAATTACATAAAGTGCCTTATGTTGATTACGGTTCGCCATATCACTATATTTCTATTGCTGGCAATTATGTAATTTTGAGTGCTATATGCAAATGTGCGCCGGGAGTAGGTAAATGGCTGTCACGAGGCTTTTGTTACTCATCTACACGATGATGCCGACATATTTCCTGAGTTTTTGCACAGCCCTACTGCCCCATATGAAGTAGAAACAAGTTTACACAACTTACGAGCACTGCATTTTATGGTTAGGGACCAACCAGACTATATTTATCAAAACAACTCATTTGGAAACGCTATATATCATTACAAAACGTGTATCCGTTTAAAAAACTGAAGTGGCCGGTTAACGTAGGATGGCCGATATGGAGGCCAAGTTGAGAAAGTCATTTCCTATCCCGCACATTCATTGGTTCTATCGAGTATATATTACTTGCCCATATGTCATCTGGAACGTGCAGCATGAGAAGACGGTCTTGTTTAATCTTGTATTTAGTGGCGAGAGGACTACTGGCGTGCTCGCCGAATCCGTGCGGAGGTGGAGGGACTTGTCTAGTCGACGAAGCCAGCCTTGGTTTCTACTGGTGTAAATGCCCGCCAGGTAGTAAAGGCAGAACGTGCCAGGGTAGGTTTCTACTGGTGTAAATGCCCACCAGGTAGTAAAGGCAGAACGTGCCAGGGTAGGTTTCTACTGGTGTAAATGCCCACCAGGTAGTAAAGGCAGAACGTGCCAGGGTAGGTTTCTACTGGTGTAAATGCCCGCCAGGTAGTAAAGGCAGAACGTGCCAGGTTCACTGCTTCATTACTAATGATTGTGTTTGAGAAATACCGTGTCTTTTAATCAACATAATTACTTTAGCAAACAATACAGTGCCGATGTCTTGCGTGCGTGCGTGCGTACGTTCATGCGTTCGTGCGTGCATGTGATGTACGTATATTCAATTATTGTATTGGGGAAACAATTCTTCAAACAACTATGCACATGAGCTAAAAATATGAGGTTTGATGAAAAACAACTGTATTCAAATTTCACTTTAGAAATTTCATTTTAGATATCACGTGACACTTATCAAACGCATAATTAATCACAACGTGTTGCAACATATTTACTGCGATTGCTATATCTATGAGATTCTAATTTTATTCTGACGTTCTTCCGCAGACTATGATGCTGCTACAGCTATAAATTCAACTACTGTTTCGACGGTGGAGCCATCTGTGACAGCCACGGTGCCCGTTGCTACGACGATGATCGTGACTCAATCGACGACTGGAAATGTGACAACCAGTGTTAATAAGTCGACGACAGCGCCCACGGTGCCAACGGGGCGGAACTCGTTAGTGCTGGTCGGAGGGCTGCTGTCCTTGCTGGTTTTGTTAATCCTTCTGGTCGTTGTAATTCTGGTCGCCAAACGACGTAAACAACAACAGAGGTGCGTCGTTCCACACACACCCACTAGGTGTCATCCCAGTTTCACGGTCTGCATCCGTAATAAACCCATGATTGAGGTTTGCGAAAAAAAATTAAACCTATCTAAGGTCCGCTAGCTCTTTGTGCAAATGTGTTATATAGTCATTAATTAATTTTTACCGGATCCGGTCAGGAAAATGCCTGACAGAAGAACAGCAGATCCTCAATCGATGGACAGAATACTGCTCAGAATTGTACAGCCATAACACCAACGGAGACCCAGTAGTACTAAATTGTACACAGGCTACTGAAGAGGACGACTACCCNTTCCACAAAACACATAGATGACAAATTGCTGGACTCTCCATAAGCCAGTGAAGTCCTTGTCCAGTTGGTATCTGGAGCTGTTTACTTTGGGCGCCAATCTCCTTAAACTTGGCTAAAAACTGGACATTCCGCACAGATCGTTTATCGCAAAGCAACTGTAAAATTCCGGCTAACATGCATAATCTCCTTATCCGAAACTTAAAGCGTTTCCGATAGAAAAGAAGTTGTCTGGGCGTGCCCGACGTTACATTTAGTGGTCTACCAATTGTTTACAGTGTCGTCAAGAAGAAGGCCTCAGCGGTTCAGAGAAAACCGCCCGTCAAGTTCGAGACCCCAGTGAAGGACGTGGTGGCAGGGCCACGCGAGACTTCGCCAGAAGAACAGATACCTGAGGTGATAGACGAAGGGGATGCCAAAAAGACGGGACCTATACAAATACCGCAATCCGAGACAATCGAAGGCGAGGGGGATGACGAAGAGAAGGGACGCGAATCGCGAACTGAGAAAGAGACGACAGACACGGAAACGGACACGGACACGGACACGGACACTGACACGGACACGGACACGGACGAAACAAGCATCGACATTAACGATACACAATCAGTAAAATCTGTCAAAAAGCACGTTAAACGAGCCGCAGACATTGAGAAGGTGCTCGCTGACGCCGAGAATGACAATTGCGAGGAGTCCGTTGCCAGTGGTTGACATATTTCAAAGTCGACTTTCATTTGTTGTTGCATTGTATGACCATTGTATGACCATTGTATGACCATCGCAGTGTTTATCTATGCGACATCTTGTTGTTGCTCTCCTCTCTATCCCTGAAGTCCGGGGTGAAGCTGGCACCGATACAGGTCGACGATTGTTTTCCCGTTCTTTTTCATCATTGGTCCCGTTTCACTGCCGTCTCCATCACCTGTCTCCATTTCCCCATCCCTTGCTCTAATTCTCCACTCCCCTCCCACTCCCCTCCCACTCCCACCAAATCTCTCTTCACGCAATCCTCCCATCTCAGTCTCGGTCTTCCTCTTCTCCTTCTACCATCTACTCTAAGTGCCTCAGCTCTCTTCGTCAACTGTTCCCCTTCCATACTTCCGACCTTAACCGGCTCCTCGCCAGCTTCCTCCTGAGACTCTCTTTCACACCAACTTCCTCCCGAGACTCTCTTTCACACCAACTTCCTCCCGAGAGTCTCTTTCACACCAACTTCCTCCTGATACTCTCTTTCACACCAACTTCCTCCCGAGACTCTCTTTCACACTAACTTCCTCCCGAGAGTCTCTTTCACACCAACTTCCTCCTGAGATTCTCTTTCACACCAACTTCCTCCTGAGACTCTCTTTCACACCAACTTCCTCCTGAGACTCTCTTTCACACCAACTTCCTCCTGAGACTCTCTTTCACACCAACCTCGTCCCTCAGCTTCTCTATTCTTCGCTTTTCTATTCTTTTTACTACCGCAGTTCTTCTCACCCAGTTATTCTCACCCAGTTATTCTCGCACACTTGCAGTTTCTTTTTTGTTTTCCATCATCGCCATGGTCTCTAGGCCGTATAGGTAGACTGGTGTTACGCATGAGCTAAGCACATTTTCTAAGCCTCACAAAGTGAAGTAATTTTTCGCGTTGTCTCACGTTTTGTATGCAATGTCACGTACTGTGGTACGAACATTTGTACATGATACTCCAGAAATATCAAAGCTTTAATTGGGAACAGAATATAATTTTGACAATCTCATTCAATCGGTTCAAGCTTAATTATATATTGGTTAAAAAATTCGTTGGCTTAATCTTTCTTTTCCTGTGGTAGCACGAGCATCGCCTTCTGGATCGCACAGGTGATTTTATCTGCAAATGGAATAACATACTTTACAGTATACGAGTCAATATCTTGTCAAAGGTGCTTCTGTGATTTTCTGCTAATTATGAAAAAACTGTGACCACTAGAATATTTGTTGAAATATAAAAATTACTAACACACACACACACACACACACACACACACACACACACACACACACACACACACACACACACACACACACACACACACACACACACACACACAAACACGATTTATAAAGATATATTTGCATATTTGTAATCACGGCCGATTTGATGAAAGGAAGGTGGACTGACTTTGTATATTTCTGGCGGACAGTGGTGGAACTCGTTGGGTCTAAACAACCAATCAAGAAACATACTGTAGTACAATGGCATAACCATCAAACTGCAACTGATTGGATCTAAGCTTCGATGAGTACCTTCATGGGCCGCACTGCGTGTGGTCTTTTCCACTGCTTTGGCCCTCAACATTTGTTGTTTCTGTTTGCCAAAATAATTATAACATGCAAACATTTTCAAAATCAGTGTCGAACTAGTACCATACAGTTATCGAACTTAATACATGGTATAGCATAAGCACGAATGCGTTCATACCGTCAGCCAGACGGACGGCCAAGGCGTCAAGTAATGTACGTGGATCATAGCGAGTATCTCCGGAAACAATCCGTCGCGTGCGACAGCGAAGAACAGTCTGAAGTGAAGAGTGACAATCCTGGTATAACACATCCCGCCCAATAAACATGTCAGCCCACAGGTTGAACACTGATCCATTCAGGGAACCGATGGTGGAACAGGCGACGAAGAAAGGAATGACAACAGCGAACTTCTCAAAAATTCCCTCTGCGAATATCTGGGTAAACCATTCAAATGTAAAATTGAGCGACGTCTTTGTAGTTTACGACTTGTTACACACAGGTCTACCATTTGTGCACTCGAGATACTAAAATGGTTCCATAAAAAAATTAATACTAATGTGTTTCTATGCAAATGTCAACATGAAATACTATCGACAATTGCATATAGTTGAAATTGAGAGACTCTTAAGAAATATTAGGAGTCTACCAACTGCAATTAATTAAATCTGCACGTAAATGTTGGACACGTAAATGTTGGACGCGTAAATGTTGGACACGTACACTGGCGACCACTTCGGATTATATCATCTGCGCAGGGGTCATCACACTGAAGTAGTCGATGTTCGTCAACACGTAAAGCAACGACAGGACGGACGCCCGCGACACCTTTCATGTCTCCCGACACGGTTTGTTACTGTTTAAATATCTCACAATTTGAAATACAATTATCACGCTTTATTGTCATCGTATTTGATTTTACGTTTTTATTTCGTTGATTCATCAGGTTTTGGCTGTACGTAGTTTATTTGGCTGTACTTAGTTTATTTGGCTGTACGTAGTTTATTTGGTTGTACGTAGTTTATTTGGTTGTACGTAGTTTATTTGGCTGTACGTAGTTTATTTGGCTGTACGTAGTTTATTTGGCTGTACGTAGTTTATTTGCAAACAGTTGTACGATATAATTTAATTAATTATGCATGTAAATAAATTTAACAGAAACAAAATCCCAGAAATGACTTCACTCAAGTCATTACTGCAATCAAGTGATACAACTAAATACAAAAGACACATGAGTTAAACAAGAAGACCCGCCTCCTGCAAGAATTCCGGTACTTTAATGTTATTACATAAAGGTTCTTTCTGTTGAAGTTTGTGCTTATCCGAGCACATTATTTTTCGACAAATTAAAAATACGAAATATCACATCACATGGTCTCGGTATGCCTATAATTTGTTCCGAATATTCACATCTGCTGCTCGACAAACTTCCACAACATGCGATATTTTTTATGTCCTAATACCACCAGTGATTTCTGTCTATGCAAACCGATGGTGGACTACTACAGGTAATAGTTGTGTTTTAAAGTTCGCAAATTTGAACACTCAAAATTATATTTTTGTTTCATATAAATGTTTCATATAAATGACGTGGATGGCACCGGGCACTATTATCAGAACGAGAGTAGCCATCTTGGCGGATCTGAACGCGAGTGACGTAACGAACGTAGCAGGTGTTGAGTACCACCACTGTCACTGGAAATAACAGTGCAATCGTAACTCTGTACAACTAAATAGTTGTTTGGAGCATTTAAATTATATAATTGCTTCAAATGTAGAGTGGACAAATGAACCTGCTTTCCGACCACGTCTGAGCAAAAAGGTAGATAGGGAAGCGTTGAAGGACTTTAAAAGCAAACTTGTAAATGTCGCACAGGTAATCTAGTTCTACAACGGCTTCGACTTATCGAAGACTGATATGACTGCAATGTTTGACTACAGAACAGGCGTCTTTACGAAATGCTGCTTAAAGAATCCATGCAAGCAAACAACTAAATTGACTTTCACGTGTGTTGTTTGCACAACTTTCCTAGACCAATGCGTTGCACAGGATCGTTGCAATAAACGAAGGGGTTGCTAGTGGTGAATGGTATAATTTATTCTTCCAGAATATCTGACCAAACAATTTGGACATACATACCGGATACGGTGCATTTTTAAATGTTTGTTTACATTGCCGGAAAAGGAAATGTGGTCACATATTTAACGAGGGTTTGAAAATTGGGGCGAGTGTTCCCAGGAAACTACAGCCGCGACAGTTACATGGTACCACCGAATGATTGAACATGCTATTAGACCATGATTGACGTAGTATAAGTGTCATTTGTCACAACGGTCAGAAAATGTGAGTTAAAAGTTTTTTTTTAATGTTTTTCGAAACTTTTGGTGAATGTAATTAATGTCTGCTGGTGTGTAAACTATCAGCGCATGTGACCACACTTTATTGTCTGTGCACTTACAAATGGTTTAACCATGCACATGGAAGAAGATTATTTACACCACTTTGAGCAACCTGCTCAAATGATTGCATAAATAATCATAAAATAAACAGGGATACAATAAATATATGATGAGTGAAAAAAGAAATATTAAACTTGTACCAGGAAAAAAGACACTCGCAGTTGCATCAGAGCGTATTAAAACGTAACGTGTAGACCGCTATATGTAATAGAATTATCGGGCTTTGCCTGACCAATTTTACGTTTGCCGTCTATTCACAAAGTATACTTCTGTCTAAATTGCACAATACAACAACGCCTTATTTAATATTCATATATATGCGTAAACGCGTTTGCAGGATTTACCGATGGAGAGCTCAATGGTTGATTGGGTAATTAAGGGTAATTAAGGGTATATACAAAGTTGACACATAGTCCACATTTGTGTAATATTAGTTTATGGGTAAAATATGTTGGCGAACTATTTGAAATATCTTCACGCAATGCATATTTTACATCTTAAACGGTGTAGGGTAACCTGGGGCAGCGCCGTGCCCCTAATGAGTGGCCGTCTTACTTCCAGAGGCCGTGTTGCCCCAGTTTATACTATATCTCAGTTTATTATATCAATTTAAAAATAGTATCTGCCTAACTTAAGGAATGCGACTCCATGGAAAAGGGTGTATGTTATAATAAAGGGCATCGTCTTGACAGTAGCAATCGAGCTATGACTATATAACCGAAGACTTACGTGCGAACGCCATCTGGTGGACACTCATAATTGGTGCGAATAACTTGTGGAAATGAATGAAAAGAAAACTGGAGTTAAACAACACTACATATTAGGTAACACACGCCTATGTAACAAAGCATAGACTTGTGACCTGCAAGAGAAACACGTTTTCACCTGTATAATTTTGTATAAATGTTGGTCCATTTTGTATAAATGGTCATTCGCTTTGAATAAATGATGGTCCATTTTGTATAAATGTTGGTCCATTTTATATCGATGCTAGTCCTTTGCTACGTAAATAATACACGCGTCTAAACATTATGCGTTTAATGTTTTATTGGAAACAGGAGCGCATGCAAGTGGCACAACAACAGACATGCTGTCTGTCATGTTTGTATAGGGATTTGTAACAACTGAACCACTCAATCTCGTGGTAAATACCGGAAGTGTTTATCCAGTTAAACCACAAAACACGAACAATCACAGGTGTGCTCACTCGTGGTTGACTCTGTCTGGCAGGAGTTTGAACAACCTCAGGTGTGCTCGCTTGTGGCCGACTCTGTCTGAAAGGAGTTTGAACCACATCAGGAGGCCTGGTCGGTTCGACTGGGACAGATGGCTTGTCCAGCACTGGTGCAGCATTTGCAGGTGGAAGCGCTCCACTAGTATCAGGTACCTGCACTGGTCTTTCTGCCAGGGAGTCATCTCGGGGAATCATGTGTTCCACATGAACCGTGCGTCTGTTGTTTCCTGGAAGCCTCACGATGTACGTGAGTGGGCCTAGTATTTTAGTCACTGTTCCAGGGATCCACTTCTCCTTACCTCCCCTCATGTTTCTGATTCTGACAGGCTGATACATGTCAAACTGTGAGAGTCTCACGGGCCGTGGGCCATCGTGGTGTTGCTTTTCTTTCTGCTGTCTCTCGTGAACCTTGGTTTGCAGGCTCGGTTTCAGCAGGGTTAACCTTGTTCGGGGAGCTCTCTTCAGAAACAGTTCAGCAGGGGTAAGGCCTGTAATGCTGTGTGGTGTGTTTCTGTATTGAAACAGGATGTCGGAAAGCCGATGTTGCAGAGGAATTCGAGGATCTGCCTTTGCTAACATGTTCTTGAAGGTTTGTACATTCCTCTCCGCCAGGCCATTTGATGCAGGGTGGTAGGGCGGACACAACACGTGTTTAACACCGTTTAACTTCAAGAATGTCTCAAACTCTTCGGCAGTGAACTGTGGTCCATTATCTGAAACCACAGATTCAGGCAGTCCGTATGCCGAAAACAGTTTTCGCAGCTCTGTTATCGTGCTTCCAGCCGTGGTGCTGTTCATCAGTAGAACTTCAAGCCACTTTGAGTGGCTGTCTGCCACAACCAGGAACATCTTTCCGTTTTTTTCTGCGAAGTCAACATGCACTCTTTGCCATGGGCGTGTGGCCCAGGGCCATGGCATGAGAGGTGCTGCGGTTGGTGCGTTTCTCTGCTTTGAACATTCCGGGCAGCTCCGTACCATTTCTTCAATGTCACTGTCTATTCCCGGCCACCACACGAAGCTCCGGGCAATGGCCTTCATCCTCACCACTCCCGGGTGCATGGCGTGTAACTCATGAAGCAGTTGCTCGATGTACTTCAATGGAATGACGACTCTCCTACCCCATACGATGCATCCATCTTCAAGGGAGAGTTCCTCCTTCCGAACAAAGAATGGGTATAGTTCGTCAAATCTGGCACATGATTTTGGCCAACCATGCAGAGTGTAATCATAGATTCTGGCCAAAGTAGTGTCTTTACGTGTAGATTCCGCTATCTGCTGTGCGGTTACCGGCAGTTCGTTGACGGTCAACATGCATACAGATTCGATCTCATCTGAACTGGCAGATTCAGGAGTATCTACTGGCAGTCTGCTGAGCATATCCGCATTGGCGTTTTCCTTTGATGGAATGTACTGGATGTCATACTGGTACCCGGCTAGTACCAACGCCCAGCGTTGCATCCGCGCTGCCGCCATAGACGGTATGCCAGTCTTTGGTCCAAATATCTTCGTCAATGGACGATGATCTGTCCTCATGGTGAATGATCGCCCCATGAGGTACTGATGGAATTTCTTCACACCGAAGATGATTCCTAGTGCCTCGCGTTCGATTTGAGAGTAGTTACGCTCTGCGGTACTCAGTGTTCTTGATGCAAATGCGATGGGTTTTTCCACCCCATCTGACATTTGATGGCTGATCACAGCTCCGACTCCATACGAGCTTGCATCCGTGGCAAGAATGAGTGGCTTGCTTCCATCGTAGTGAGTAAGTACCGTCTCACTAGACAACAAACGTTTGCATTGGTTGAATGCTTCATCGCATGAACTGTCCCACGACCATTCGACGCCAGCCTTCAGGCGTTCGTACAGAGGATGCAAGACGGTGGACAAGTTTGGTACAAACTTCGCATAGTATTGCACGACACCCAGGAAGCTTTGTAGTTCCGTTATGTTGGTTGGAGGCGGTGCCTTCCGGATGGCCTCCACTTTATCCTGGATAGGTTGGATCCCATTTGCATTGACTGTGTGTCCCAGGTATTGCACTTGGGACTTCATAAACTGGCATTTCGCCTTGTTCAACCTCACGTTGTACTGATCCAACATTTGCAACACTTGTTCCAGTGTCTTCAGATGTTCCTGTTCAGTGTTTCCCGTCACCAGAATGTCGTCGACGAAACACATAACATTTTCTATTCCTGCTAGAATTTTGTCCATTGTCGCTTGGAACACGGACGGCGCAGTTTTAACACCGTAAGCTAAACGCCGTGTCCTGTACAGTCCCTTGTGAGTGTTAAGGGTGAGCAATGGTGACGATTTCTCATCAACCTCGAGTTGGTTGAATGCACCACTCAGGTCCAGGATTGAGAACACCGTCGGTTTCTTCCCTTTGTGTGCCAGGTTGGCAAACAAATCCTGAGCTGTGGGTAGGGGATACTTGTCATCTTCAATGGTGACATTCACGAGCTTGTAATCCCCACATACGCGTACTGACATCTTGCCGTTTTTCATCTTAGGCACATTCACCGTCGGGCTCGCCCATTCACTGTTATCGACCCTGTACAGCACGCCAGCTGATTCAAGTCTGTCGATCTCATTCTCCACTAGTTCCCTAAGAGCATAAGGAACAGGACGCGCCTTTTGGTAGACTGGATTCTGCTCTGGTTTAAGCTTCAGAGTTGCTGTTTGCCCCTGGATGGTTGAACCATCATTTCTGAACAGGTGTGCATACTTGCCCATCAGTTGGTGCATGTCAGACGTGGCTCCGGACATCACACTGAAGATACTCTTCCAGTCCAGCTTGATCTGTTGCATCCAATCTCTCCCGAGCAGTGCTGCTCGTTCACCGCATGCAACCACAACTGGCAGTGTGAAGTGTTGCTCTCTATATGTTACTGGAATGTCAGCCTTCCCAGCAATTGGAATCAGATCACCTGTATATGACTTGAGGGTGATACTTGAAGTTTGTAGAGGGTATTTTTGCAGGACCCTATTGTAGGTGCTTTCTGAGATAATGGAGACTGCAGCCCCAGTGTCCAATTGCATAGGGACTATTTCGTTGCCCAAGGTTACATTCACCTTGATGGCTTTGCACCCAGATACACCATTCATATCAGCATCGGCTGAATAAACACCAAACAACCCCAATGTGTGGTCTTCTGTTGGCTCGTCGCCATCACTCACATGGGCCACGTTATTTTTACCTTGACTACGCTGCTTTGCTCTGCACATTCGAGCAATGTGGCCTATTTTTTTACACCAGTGACACTGTTCATTTATGTATTTGCATTTCTGGTCATGATTGCCACCACACCGGTAGCATGACTTCTTGCAAGCATTACCACCTTGACTGGCAACTACACCTTTGCTGTAACCTTTTCTCCTACTAAAGTTCTGCACCCGGTTGACACTTTCAACCTGATTAGCACTGGCAGTAGCATGGGAAGACCCGTTTCCTCCTGCTGATGAGGCATTGAATTCGACTGAGCATTTGGCTGCAAGTTCTTCAGCCACTGCCTCTTTGTATGCATTCTCAAAAGTTAGTGAATTGTCTTTCAGCATTAGTTTTGCCTGGACAGAAGGTAGGTTTAGTCCTTTCACAAACACATCCCGCAGTATCTCTGTTTGCACTGCTGCCTGATATTCGCAATCACCACATAGCTCCCGCAACGCCAAAGCATATTGTGGGACCGATTCTGTCGGCTTTCTGTTTCTGTTCATGAATTGATTCCTTCGACCGATAACTGTTAGTTGCTGTTTGTATATTTCGTGGGCCGCAGCCACTACTTCCTCATAACTTTTGTCTCCCAGACTTTCCGGTTTAAGTTGGCTTTTTATTTTTGTGAAAGCTTGCGGACCAACGCTGCTAAGCAGCAAACACTTTTTTGTGTCCTCGGGCACAGCATTCGTTGTTACAAAAAATTCGAAACGTTCAAGATAGTTTTCGAATAATTCCCTCTCTTCTTTGTATTCCTCATAACGCAGGGTTCGTGAAGCCATGTTTTTTTTTCGTGGTCAGACTCACCTCGTCGCCAATATTGTCATGTTTGTATAGGGATTTGTAACAACTGGACCACTCAATCTCGTGGTAAATACCGGAAGTGTTTATTCAGTTAAACAACAAAACACATACAGCTGCAATCGGTGCATCGCAAACCCGTTGTAACGCCATAGCGCATAGCTATACACAATACTGTCCCGTTCCGCAGTTGACAAGCCTGATAACTCACTAAATAACAATGAACTAAATACGACCCACTTCGACTCTGTACAGCCTACTTCACGCAGATTGCAACGTTGTCATAGCGACTGTAAATCAACGCCGGAAATTCTTACGCAACTTTTTTGCCGGGAGATTATTTACGAACACGTGGAGACTGGGGCAGTAGTAGTACCGACGTTGTAGATTGTGGCGATCAACACATAGCATAACAAATAAAACTAATTAGGACAACAGTGTAGACTTGATCGTCGGACTCGATTGTGTGGATGCACGTTGTTTCTAGATAGGATTTATTTACAATTTCCTTGCCGGACGAGGAGAAGTCGTTCTAGGTGATCAATTACAAAGAGTAGACGAAGAGTTGATATTATGCTGGCACTGGTAGTATTAACTATTTAAACTATTATGTGCAAGTGGGACTGTAGGACTGGGACTGCAGGAGAAATGTCAGAGAAGGACACGGGCCAGGGGTAGACATAAATCGAACATGAACGCTTCACAAAGATCTGCTTGGAACAGTACTAAGATGCATATGTAAAACTTTAATGTCGAGTGAGTTAAACACCATGATAAAAAGAAGAAGAAGAAATGTTTTGATTTGACCCATGATACCTTTCACATAATACATATATGTCCATGTTAACTTATAATTTTAAATAATACAGGTGATACAGGTGTATATGGTTGTAAGTAAGCATGGTATATATTAAGGTAAATAAACAAATAGGGTCAGGAGACTCCTCTAAGACTTTGATAGTCGCTATCGAGGAGCCACCTTGCAAAATAAAATTAAACTAAATCAGTTGATCAAACATTTTCTAAGAAGAGAAGAAGAAAAAAAGAGGGAAAAAACACCATAATAATCATATCATTTCTGATCGTGTGTGTGTGTGTGTGCGTGTGTGCGTGCGTGTGTGTNCACGTGACGCTGTTCTAAAGGCGCGGTTCCGGCTCAAGGAACACAATGAACGGCATCGTTACCCAAGAATCTACATAAATGAAGATTTAACTGTGCGCCGTGCCACCCTAGCCCGGGAGTGTCGTGCACTGAAAAGGACAGGAAAACTAAATGACTGTTGGACTGCAAGCGGAAATGTTATGGTGAAAGACAATCAAAACAAAATACGCCAAATCAGGTCCGCCGCGGATATCCAAGACATTAAATAGACTCTTCAAAACGGGTGCGCCGATCTAATCGGTCGGTCAAAATGAACAGTGTATCTTTTGTGTTTATAATTTTTTTTACCTACATGTTCTACTTTTTTAAATTGCAAGATGTGTAAAGATTCACCTAGAATTTTATGTTTTCTTTACAGATTATAAAATTGTTACGACCATCCTTCAGTCGCTGTTTCATGTATATATGATCCAAACAAGAATCTTAATTTGGGTTAAAAGTAATACAACATTACTGCACTACAGTTTCAAATGTTTACAATTGTTTCTATATCTCTCTATATATAGTGGACATAATTTCTTTAAATGTTGTTTAAATAAATATATATATATTAAGGGAGATATAGAAACAATTGTAAACATTTGAAACTGTAGTACAGTAATGTTGTATTACATTTAACCCAAATTAAGATTCTTGTTTGGATCATATATACATGAAACAGCGACTGAAGGATGGTCGTAACAATTTTATAATCTGTAAAGAAAACATAAAATTCTAGGTGAATCTTTACACATCTTGCAATTTAAAAAAGTAGAACATGTAGGTAAAAAAAATTATAAACACAAAAGATACACTGTTCATTTTGACCGACCGATTAGATCGGCGCACCCGTTTTGAAGAGTCTATTTAATGTCTTGGATATCCGCGGCGGACCTGATTTGGCGTATTTTGTTTTGATTGTCTTTCACCATAACATTTCCGCTTGCAGTCCAACAGTCATTTAGTTTTCCTGTCCTTTTCAGTGCACGACACTCCCGGGCTAGGGTGGCACGGCGCACAGTTAAATCTTCATTTATGTAGATTCTTGGGTAACGATGCCGTTCATTGTGTTCCTTGAGCCGGAACCGCGCCTTTAGAACAGCGTCACGTGTGTTCTCGCTCTTAAATCTGACAATAATAGGGCGGGAGCGAACTCGATGTTGCTGATCGAATTTGGGCCCAACTAGTGGTGGTTTGAAGGACATCTTTGCATTGATCACACCCATTACGATGGTTGTTGTGTCTTCGTTATCATGTTCAGGAACACCGTGAATACGCATGTTTGGTCTTCGGGAATACTGTTCTTTATGATGAATGTTTTCTTCCATTTTCTTCATTTTGGTTTCTAGTACAGCGATGCGTTCCTCTTTTTTCTTTAGCAGGCTTGTCAGGTTGATTATCTGGTTGTTTAAACCGTCAATTTTGTCTGCTATTTCCTGGGGGTAAAGTGCGCGTCTCAGTGTTGTAAGCACATGTTCTTCCGTGAGTAATTCAATGAGTTTTAAGGCCATTATGTCCATATCGCTTTGGTCGTTATTTGACGACGCAGTTCTACTTTTGGGTTTCCCCATTTTTTCAGGTAATGTATACGTTTAATGTTTCCAGTCACGACATCTCTGCAAAACGGTTAGTAGCACATTTCTAATGTTCGACTGACGGTCTGTTTAACTAATACACTGATTCACTGTTCCCAGCGACTTGTAGATGTCAGTATAGTGCGATTGTCTAACGTGTTGATAGTGTGTTTGGTAGCATGGTGCCTACCTCGCGTTGACATCTGACGTAACAGGCTTTGCAGTCATGTCAGGCGGGTGTGCCGCGATCGTTTGAGCTGAACGGCCAGCAAAGCCACTCAACAAATTGGTCAATATAAAGAGTGCGTTCGGGATTTACCAAACGTTCAGGCACTACATAGGTTCTCCAATACGTTAGCCATTATACAGTATGACCAGTTGTCATCACATGTATCCAAAGCCGGCGAAAACGACTTAGATGACGGAGAGATAAATTTCACCTCATCAGCATGTTGCGCCACCTAGCGAGGTAAGGAATATTAACTCTCGCGCAATAGGTGTTACCGAACCATGAGCTAAAAGACATAACATATGCCGAATTTAGAAAGAGAAATTATATGTAAGAAAGACAGAACAGGGTGTTGGAGTTATTTTATATGTCAAATAATATGTTCAAGTTACTGAAATTAGGAACCCCCTATTCAAAACCCTGAGGACGGGCCTGAGGTGGAGCACAGTTATTGCGAAATGAAATTGGTCTCACGTGACATCTAGTTAGTATGCAGTGCTACATACAGTGGTATGGACATTTGTTCACGATACGACAGAAGTATCAAAGCTTACTGGGAACAGAATATAATTTGAACAACCCCATTGTGCCGAACGACGCGATGCGACCGACCCTACCCGGTGACGCTGGCCACTAGATGTTAACATACACAGATTTATATTCATTTATAAAGAAACGTAAGTCAGTAGGACACGCAGTATCAAAATATACGCCTTCAACTCGAGAAATTTCGCAGCGTACACGCCAGAGATAAAAATTCATGAATGTGCCAGGTCCACAGAAAATGTATATACACGGGAGGTGGAATGCAGAGGTGCACATAACTAAGTATTTTTTGTAAATTATATGTATGATGCCCATATGCTGCCGTTGGTACAGCAGTGTTAGTACCAACTTGAAATAAACAATCGGCCAAAGAATTGACAATGATATATTGAAGGCCTGTTTACACGAGCGATTGGTCGGGCGACATGCATCGTATCGAGTGACGTGTCTAGACACTGCGATGCGCGACTTTTGACTCGCACCAATCTTGACTTGTTCTTTTATGAAAGGTCACGACAAGTGTAGCATTTGTCGGCAGCACCGGTCGCTGAATGGCAACCTCGTATATTAAACTGTCGGCCAACAGTCGGTCGAATTGGATCCACCCCTAATTCCCCACAACCGTTGCCTCAAATTGGCCTCGCTAATCGATCTCGCGAGGATGTTTAAACGATCTATTAATTGTCCAGTTGGTCGGGCGACATTTCAACGACACTTCGAATGCCTAGATGATCCCGGCTCCATGATTTGTTGCATACATGATAACATTCAATCAAACTTCTCTGTCCATGTGACGAATATGATTGGCAACCCTGCATCTGGGTAATGAATTAAATTAACGCCCAAGCTAACACGTCAAATAAGAGTAAACTTTTTTTTCAGTTTATACGAACCATTTTAGCCATTTTTAAACATCGATTATATTGACACCCGCCATACTCGCCAACAGTCTTACAGCAATACCATCTTTTCAGTACTTGCGAAGCACCAGGAGCTGTTGAGACCGGCCCGCCTCATGGCTGTACAATATAGGCAGGGTGGTTAATATACTCTAACAAATATTTCATATACAAATACCTCGACAAAAGTATATTACATAAAAATACTTTTGAAATAAGCATTTAAAAAAAGTACCTTTTTCGGGAAATAAAATATGAATAAATTTAATTTATGTCATCTGTCATGGAGAGTTGTAAGTACAGACATCTATTGTGGCCGAAGCTCGTTTGATGTATGAATAAGGAAACGATGGTGTGTAAAGTTTGGTAATGGGCATATTTTATTGCCAATTGGTATGCACTTCAAGCATACCAGGAATATAAAATGAACATATAAAGCATTGTGTACACGAGCCTTAGCTAAAACAAGGCAATGTAAAGTTACTGTTGTACACAAAGACAAACAGTAAATATATATATATATATATATATACAATGCATGAAACTGCTACTCTACATGACATCAAAGGGGCAATCTGCCACGGGTGCTACTTGTAATGAGGAGCGCTACCCTCCAACCAAGGTTCATAGAGTGTTCCACGCAGATAATACTAATGTTTGTGTTCTCTTTTAGTTATCTAACATACATATTACTTTGCTGCAACAGTCAAATACTATAAAACTTTAACGTGATTGGGACGCGTGTAAATACATACTTTCGCCAACTCCCATCCATAATATATAATTATTATATAGACAACAATTAAACAGAACTGCTCAGATTTGGCAAGAATTGTTTTAAAAGGCCAGGATAAAAGTATTTGTGTAAAAGTAATTACGAAAACTGACATATCAAATAAATTTGGCACAAAACAGTTTTTCAAAGTAAACAATAGTTTCAAAACGTATTTTAAGCAAAACTGTACTTTTGAATTTTTTTGCGAAATACGACATTAAGTACAATTTGACCCACCTCTTGGCGTCTGTTTACACGGCTTCGACCTCCTCTTGGCGTCTGTTTACACGGCCTCGACCTCCTCTTGGCGTCTGTTTACACGGCCCACCTCGACCACCTCTTGGCGTCTGTTTGCACGGCCTCGACCACCTCTTGGCGTCTGTTTACAAGATTTAACAAGATTTGCCATCCAAGCCAAAGGCCCAGATGGCA
>SDWI01001214.1:18496-36742 GCA_009193005.1 Lamellibrachia luymesi
TACAAGGAAGACTATATATAGTATGACAGAGGTAGAAATGTTGTAATATGAATACATGCTCACCAGGGGGCGGTCCTGGTCGTCTGCATCTAAACAGCCAACAGCCAACCCTATTGCGAACACGTCTCCATGTTCTCCCGATTCGCCGGGTAGCCCGTCTAAAAGCCCGCCTCACTCTACGCCATCCTCGTTTCACACGAATCGTTTCTTTCTCGGATATCCCCTCTTTCGCTGCAAGAAGAAACAGAATCCGATTGTATAAAACCATCAATCATACACAATCACTCTCCAAATATTGGTTTCTGACTAAATATCCGTCCGTCTTTATCTTTCTCAGATATTAGTTAATGTTAGGCTTGATGTACTTGAATTCTTTGTTTTGAACATTCATGTCACTGGTATTTATCATGTTTCTACAGTCGTCTGTCCGATGTGTTTATGGCCTCCGATCGATCTTTCTCTAACCACCATATTCGGTGATCCATTTACCACAGGGATCGTGTTTGACTCAGCCAGGCGGCAGGCATCAGCCAACCTGTCACACCTTAGTTGGCTTTTTGCGTATAACATGAAGCAAACTGGATGGTGAAGATTACGAAGATTACGAAACCACTGAGATGTAAACGGTGTTAGCACAATTTCATGTATTGCATTAACCTACTCTTGCACGACTCGTGGACGGGTGGTGCACATTAACCTACTCTTGCACGACTCGTGGACGGGTGGTGCACATTAACCTACTCTTGCACGACTCGTGGACGGGTGGTGCACAATTCTTTGATTTGGACGCATAGTTCCATTAAGTTTTTACTCTTTCCGTTACGCTCTACTTTGTTCATCGGTTGTCTGCGCTTGTAATATAAATAAAAACAACGTGTTATCAAGTCGTTGCTTTGTGCCCCGCACACTTAAATTAAGCTGGTAAAATTTGAGTGAAACAATTGTCAATTGTATAAACATTAATGTGACTTTACATAAAGCAAGATATATCTATTATTTTCTTTATCCATTGCTCAGAATAATTTAACAAACAGGGCAAACTGAGTTTCATAAAGTACTGTTATGTCCTATTGTCTTCATTACATTTACTCAACCTTAATTCGTTTGCCACCGCTCTTGTGTAATGTGTTTAGTCGTAACTGCGTTCTAGTGCCAGAGCTATACACTTCGCTGTCCCGTGCTTATCTCCTCGTACACCATGTCACTATTACGTACCAACACATTTCAGTGGAGGACCGGTCCAGTATCCATCGGTGTCACATAGACGGTACGAAATGCCTACATGTTTTCTGCATCTGAAATACAGTGAATCAAAATGACTGGGACGGAATAATTTCCTGTTCCCTGTTTGTTAAAATGAGCGGCTTGACAGAATCACGTCCTCCGGTTAGTAGATCAGATACACGAACAATGATTCTCGTGGAAAACCCCAAACTGTTTGACTAGTGTTCAGTTCAAAGACATATAGGTGGATATGCCAGGCCTTCGTCGATGTTCGGCTACGGTTAATTTTAAGTGAAAACATCTACGCACAACGTTCATATAACGTTTTGTTATCGTGTCGGTGATGCAGACAGAAAAAACTGGTAACAACAGTGTATACATAACCATTTTTTAACGTAACAATATAATCTAGATTGTTTTCGTATCGATTATATGTACGTGTTTGAATGGAGACACGATATATATAACATACGATTACTTATGCTTGGTTGATCAGTCGTACAATGTAAGCCGTTACGCAACTCAACAAAACGCGCGACGCGTATATATTGGGCAGGCGTAACAGTTGCTGGACCGATCCGAACGTTGAATCGGAGCAACAAATACTTTGTAGGGGAAAGCAGTGTTAGTTGGGCCATGTTTAATTATTTTGATATCTAGCGCACAATCATATTCATAGGTAAAAATTGTTTTTGTTCACATAAACTATGATTATTATTAGTGTTTCATACTAAGATAATATATCTAATATGCATAGATAACTATAATAATATGTAGCTGATTCAAATAGGGTTGATAAGCTGGCTCAACTAACACTTGGTGTGGTAAATTGAGCCACGGCGTAAGTTGGGTAAATGTTGTATTTGTATAATTTAAGTAGGCCTTGTACTAAAATTGTATAGCAACTCAGCCAACACATTTACAAATATACACGTTTAATGAATAAGTCGACACATTTAATTAATATAGACTTATAGGCCAACCGCAACCAGTGTAACTAGCTGCTAATGTGTTGCCTTGTAGCAATCCGATGTCCCAATTTGCTCCCAAAAAAATGAATTCCTTGTTGCATTTCGGGGTAAAGACAAAACAACTGTCTTCGGTCAATAGCCACTGCTCAACTAATTCTCCTCTTGGCCTTGGTTGGCTCAACAACTAACCCCGTTTCGACAATTAAGCTTTTTTCTGAAAGTTGTGACAAATAGTACTTATTTATGTCAATGTTCTAATAACATGTTCAATCACTGAGTGATACCATGTAACTGTCGTTATATGGTTACATGGTGGCTCAACTAACCCAGTGGCTCAGGTAACACTGCATTGCCCTAATGTGCGCTGACCCAGCAAAATTACACTAGTGTACACACACAAACAAACACACACACACACACACACACACACACTGCACTAATATATACTCACATACCATGTGAAAAAACACATGAGCAAGACGGCGGCAGTAAATAAATGTCTCACTTAATGGTGCATATTGTCGTGACGGGGACGAGGTCGTTCTCTACGTGGCCTACTGGAGTGTCATCGCTGCCGAAGCATCGTTCAACAAAACCATCTTGTTTCAGAGTCTCCATTGAGCAACTCCTGGCCACCAGTCCTGACGAAACAGCGCCATGCTGAAACATACACAATATGCTGCCAGTGATTATCAAGTACGGCTGTGGTACTTATTATTTTTAGAATGACTGATTTATTTAAGATTGAGACCATCGAGCCCCGTTAAGAGAATGTATAAAACAATGTAACATAGGTACATAGTTGTAAAATGCAGCTTGTTAGTTTTCAATTTTCTTCAAAATGTGTATTCATTTATATAAATTACAACCTCTAAAACGAAATACACATTCCAGTTATTCTCACTTGCTTAAAAGGGGCAGTGCTACCATTGTTCAGCCAAATGTATTAAAGATTATATTTCTAGACAAAGGTATGCGCACACAAATAAAGTATTACAATTTTGTCTTGATATTTGTATAATTTATGCAGGCATTGCTGCCCACAAAACTGATTATAAACTTCAGACACCCATGTGTAGTTATCTTAATTACTTTTATATTATGATTATATATTCCATGCATTTTGTATCAATGAATCTAACTTTGCGATAAATAGATATATCACGATAATTATTATGACACGATAAAAAGAGGAAATGCAGGTGTGAATACACCGAGCGGTTCCAAACAAGAAGTCTCGTTTGGCCGACTTAATCGTGGTAGACGGGTAGGATTAGATATGACCAACATGATATTTTCGAACGTCTACAAATATCGTGGGTACTGCTCGTTGTAGCTATAATATAGTCATCGACGTATCTAAGCATCGCGTTGTCGCAGTATAATAGTGACGTCATGATGAACGATGGGTAACACGGGCTTAAGCTACCCACAACATACACTTGATAGCACACCTTTTAGCTTCGGGACGCTAATATGTCGCAACGTTTATATGGAAATGTTGAAACTCTTACCTGCTCAATTTGGCAATGAACAAACACACAGAGTATGGACGCAATGACGATAGCCTCCAGTACAATCCATGCCATTTCCAAAACACACAGAGCTGGTCAGTAGTCAGTCTAGATTCCACCTGTGCACGTTTCAATAGTCGACTCAAACTACTAGTGTTAGATTAGTCTAGCTAAACGAATCAATAACTCTGGGACTCCACTCGAGTGCGTCAAGCGGAACGCTCGCAAAGCATATGCGTAGACGTCGCTTCAGCGAATATACAGCTGTGCTTCCTTCATTGTTGTTAGCTAGTTAACGACACAAGTTGTTAACACAGATTTAGTAAGAGTAGCAAATGTAGGATTTAGCAGAACGTTTATGACAAAGGGAGACGCATTGCGCACCTTTTTTCACAAATGTGAGCACACGTGTTTATATATACTATAACAACGCAGTTTGTTGTTCGGACAGATAATACGACTAAAGGGGTTCGATTCTTGCCAGCGTATGTTCGAGAGCAAAAGGCGCTTCGGTCGACCCGTCTTAGATGCATGACTGTTTTCCAAGGGCAGACTCAGGTGTGTCATTTTACATCAGTCTTCTCCACTCACCTAATAGTACAAAACAAGAACTGATTACAAGTCGATCTTGTATATAGTTTTCTGATGTAATGGTTTAACTTGAAATAAATGGCACGCCACTCATTTTTCTTATCACAGCTTTGACACTTTGACACTTTCGACACTAAAAAGATCTCAACGAATACAGGGCAGTAACTGTAGCATTCATGATCTGGTTGGATGAAAAATATTCTGAGTACCGTTAAATATACCTAATCCTGTCCATCTTCCAAAAAATGTCGGCTAGTTAAGATTTCATATTTACGTTGTTTATGTCGGTTTTCTGATTGATGTATCAATTGTGTTTGTATTTGAACAACCTTCTTTTATCTACATTGTTTTATATGCTTTAATGCAACCGCAGTAAGCATGGTATAATTCGATTGCTGTGACGCACGACCACTCACTTTAATGTTGTTTATATTTGTGTATATTCACAATGTATGTATGGTATGCAAACGTTCAAGGACATTAATTGCAAACTGGCCTTTCATGCCAGCTAACTCGGTTCGAAAGGTAAATGTACGTTCTTATAAAGCGCGGTATCCTGTCCTTAGTACTGTTCAAGGCGGTTTACATTTCACCCCCTGGCATACCTGTTCATTCCAACGCCAAATCGACTTTACTGGGAAGCATTCATCCGTGATGTAATTACTGCGCGAAGACTACTCGTCCACACACTGTCTATTGAGATGCACCCATTTATACAACTGAGGACACCGAAGCAAAGTGGAGGTAATGAAATTGTCTTCGAAACGGCAACAAGATGAATCGAATCCCGATCCTCTAGCTGGAGAGTCCGATGTTCCAATCACTGCGCCACCGCGCCACACAAATACATCGGGCAGAGGGAGTATATAACTTCTCATTCGATTACACCAAGGACACGTGGTTTAGGCACCTGTTCTGTGGCCTAAATGGTTTGGGAAATTACTTTAAGACTCTTTCGTCATTTCATTTAGCCAATCGCGAAACAGGTTCATTGATGTTCATATATTAAGTAATATGCGCAGTCACTTTCCCAGCTTCGTCATGTCCGGAAGAAAAAAAAATTAATAGTTTTTCCAATGATTTCATCAAAACTATGTAATGCTGTTATACGAACGAGCCAGCATGTCTGGGTGGGTATTATATAGATTTAATTTTTCACGAAATGATTCTCAAAAGAGACGAGATAAAATTGACTTGAGGGGTGAGCCTTTACTAAAAAAAAGTATAAATAACATGATTTTTCTATAAATGGAAACACGCTGTATACCTCTAAGCACTGGTTCGGTTTTGAGGATCTAAAAGGTTTGGGAGACAATCTGGGCTATGAACATTCTATGAATATTTTCAGTGGTGTCAAGATTGTCGAACAACAAACATGCTGTATGTACATCGTCCAATGCATTGTGGGACATGTTGATAGCACCGACACAAGTTTACGTCAAAACGTTCTTGATCACTCTCCTGATCAACACAGACCGTGTATAGGTTGTGTTGAATGTGACGTTATAATTTCACTAACCGCGGTTTATTGAAAAACTAGTGTATATTTGTATGTCTAGTTTTATGACTTCATTTAAAGATTTTAGTACTTGCGTGCGTGCGTGCGTGCGTGCGTGTTTGCGTGCGTGCGTGCGTGCGTGCGCGAGTTGTCGGGCAGTTGATCGTATATGGCTTATTAAATAATTCTCTTTGTTTACAAATGCCCATATTTCATCTAATCTCGCGTATTAAGTATTTCATTATTGTTCACGAATGCGTATGACACCCATGATTAATATCTGATTTATTAAATACTTTACTTTGTTTACGACCGAATGGAACAGACGTAATAGATTTAATCTGGCTTATTAGATACTTCACCTTGTGCGTCTGACACCTATGATGCACAATCAAATACATAGTTGTAATAAGCAATTGCGAATGAACGCAAGGCACTATTGCTATAATATGTAATCAAACAACAAATACGACATTCAAACAAAGCACTCTAGCGCCACTGACTGGGTGTAATTTAAACTCGTATTGTGTCACGCAATTGGGCACAACGTGAATCTTGAATCGCCTCGAGGAACAAGGAACGAGATATGATTAATGACAACTGTTCAGCGATATTCCAATGACGCTACCTTTTTCTGGGAAACGACGTCCATAACAAATGACGGTGTTTGCATTAAACATATCTTCCAATGCCGATTAATAACATGTTTTATTTTTTATCACGATACTCAACTCATATGCAGATTTGTATCAAGTAGCGTCGTGATTATTACATATCAAACAATAATACATGTACCACGCACGCTAGTTGGCATATTTACACCGTGCGATTAAATCAATAAATGTGAATCCATTATATGCATTCTAATAGAATATGATCCGTCTGTGGTCTGAACGACGACCTCCTCGCACATTGGCTCCATGTGTAATGTTTTAATGAACTGGTTTTAATGCGACGACACGATGCTGACGCACCTGTTGTGAAATTGCTTTAGATGTCATATTCTTTGGCAATGACTATATATAATAATATTGGATTATGTCATTAAGTTTAGTACTTAAATGTCATTATTTGACAGTTTAGTGTGTACAGTGATTTAATCTGGAAGAACATTCTGTGATAAAAATAATTGTTTTTCTTTTGTTCTTCTTTTTCTTGAAATTGCAGTGCATGAAAACATATCCATTGACCATTGACGTGTACAAAGCAACATCAAGTCACGAGTGGCTGTTGTCTGACTCATAACTGGCACGACTCCGACTTGACAACGACTGGCACATCCAGAAGTGCTACTTTATGTAGTTCGGTAACATTTTTTCTAATAATATAAACACTTTGACCGTTACGATTAACGTTATCACATGCCAAAACCAAGTGGCACACACATCCGAACTCGAGGGATGTACTTAAAGCAGTATGTGTCGTGAAACATGTTAAAATATATGAGACGGTACTATTAATAGTATTACTATTGTTATTGAATGAAGAATGTGAATTTCGCGACTGTATTCTGAGATTATCACACCGTTAATCGCGAGACTGAGTTGTCCCTTTTCGATCTCTCTTCCAACTGGCATCGCTACGAGCACGCGAGAAATAAGTCGGTATAGGTTGTGTTACAATGAAATTAGTTTGCACAAAGTACCGCATTATTTGACTGATTACACGGACAAATTGAGAACAGGGTTCTTTTAGCGGAATGGGTAAATAAATGATACATTCGTCTAGTAAAACGTTAGTGTGATATTCATAACAACACAACTCACAAAAATGCCAGAATATAGCTAATAACAACATCAAGTAGCAATTCACATTGGTTCAATCATAATGTCTTTGTTAAGAGAACAGAAGGTTAAAGCCGGCTAACAATAATTCAACCCACACAGTGATACTAAGATTGTAAACATTTCACAAAAAGACACGTCTATGCAGATCAGCGGTAACGATAAATTTAGTGCTCATTGATTGTGTACGGAGCATTACACCGTTCGAACATCACAAAACACCACACGGCCAAACAACAACATCCTAGTCTACTAAGCATTGTCACTGGGTAATGAGCCTGATTCGTCCGACAATAGGATACCGCTGTCTAGCGTAAACGGCTTACACCCAAAGTCTTGAATTAACGTCTACTGTCAAAGCTGTGATGCCGTGTTGTTGCCACACACGACTTTGGCCTTCTCCGGCACACACGAGTCTGCCCAGGACGTGCACATCTCGCGCATGTCTGACGCCTTCAGGATCTCGATGTATTTCTCGCCTATCTCCATTCGTTGGTCGTCGCAGTTGCCGCTGTAATAGTGGCTCTTGACTTCGTCCGACTGCCCGTCGTCGATGTACGGCTCTGTAACGGTCGGACACATAAACTGACAGCGAGGCGAAGTGTGGACATTCCCTCTTTTCTCTTGTCTGGGTATTTTCAGAGACGTACACTGAGCAATTTAAGTGGAATAGAAAAACAACACTTTCAATAAAAGGACAGTTTAGTGACAAGAGCAATGCCCCAATGGACACTTTTAAGTAGGATGTTTGTTTACATAAAAACTGGATTTAGCCTTTCTGATGTGCCCCAGTCCGTTTGAGTAGCTCAATATACATGGTTGTTTTATTTGAACAGTTTAAGTGGATTTCAACTGGGCGCAAAATCCTGAAAGCGCATTTTTACTGGTCAAAAGGAAACATTTTCTTTCAAATGCCTGAAATTGCAGAAATAATATTTTGTCTATGAAAAGGCAACAAGATGGGATCAAAGTCTTTGTCAGAATGAACAACTTGCTGAAAAATCGATAACCTTCAGGGGCAACGTCCCATAATAGACATTTTGCTTCAATGTCAGAAATGACACATTTCTTAAAAGGGCATTTTTAGAGGCAACTCATAAAATGGTAAACAATTTAGGTTAAAACGACATTCATCTGAGAGCAAATACGCTGAAAGCGTAAAAAGGACAACATTTTCCATACGTCTTGTGGCAAGGTCCAAGAAGCCTCTCTAAGGTAAAACATAAAACCTCTCTATGGTAAAACAAGTCACGGTTTATTTCAGACTAGTTATTGAATAGAAATCGCAACCAAAAAAAGGGCAATGATTTTGGAGCAAAATCTATACCAAAAGGCAACTTATTCGACAAAATATTAAACTACCGCGGGCAAAGTCCCCACAGGGACCTTTTCGTGTTAACAGAGAGAAAATTTTCCTTAAATCAGCAATTTATTCAAAGTCCTAAAACGGCAAAATGGGCCATTTTCATAAATGGGCAAGTACCTGGCAGTAAGGCCCAAACAGGCTAGTTTCTAGTGTAAAAAGGGTAAATTATACTATGACTAAAGGTCATACTAAGGGCTCCAAAAGTGCACTTAAACGATGAAAAAGTCCTCACTAGCCAAGGCTCCTAGTTTTGTTATTATAATGAATTGATTCGCCCTCAGTCGCTGACATCGCTGCATCACTAAACAAGTCTGGTTTCAGTTATGACCTGGTTCAAGCGACTGAATATTGATGTGTTCATTGTAAACAAGATATCATTACAGTACAGGACATAATCCCCTGGACAAAACCCCCCAGGACAATGTCCACCCTAAAATATCTCCCTCCTGCCAATATCTCACAAGGATAAAATTAATCTCATTGGTGTGCGTGAGTGCGTGCGTGCGTGCGTGCGTACGCGCGTGGGTGGGTGCATGTGGCGGGCGCTGACGGCAGGCACCAAAGAAGGCGGAACATTCTTTCTTCCTGATTGTAACAATTTCCACCTGGAGTTCATTCGAGAGGCGGTCGGCTGTAAGTAAGAATGTCCTTTTATGGCCATCCTCAGTGTTTAAGAATGGAATTAGTACAGCAGCTTTGTGGTGAAATGTTTATGTCCTGGTGACTGTTCGCACTACTGGAGGAGGAGGTAACATGCTATTGAGTAGAGTTGGTGCTCCATGGTATATCCGGTGGAAAAATGTGAGTCTGCCAACTCGTCTTCTCTGTGCTAGTGGTTGAATGGCATTCCTCTGCAACATCTATAATTGTTACAGCTCGCCTGTGGATGGCATCGTATCTGCCTAGCGATGTTTCAGAGACTGCCATCCAAACATATGAGACATTCCATCTTGAATCTAGCCATACTCTTGGGTGAAACTCTGTTCAGCTGATCAAGTCGCTTTCCTGCATCCTTGGCCATATTGTCCACGGGACAATTCTTTCCAGATAGAGATGCCCACGTGTTCCACCTCTTCCACTTCTAACAAGAGAGTTTTTATCATAAATGTGAGTAAGATGTGGCTGGTGTTTGTATCTTTCAGCCTTCATACAGTTAGGCTCTTGCATTTGGCTGCACCAAACATCACATTACAATTATATGTCCACTTTTGAAAGGGTAGCAAATCTTCGGTATGTGAGCATGCCACTGTTGTCCGAAATTGTCTATCTTAGACTGGCTGAGTTATCAGCATCGAGGACGACATGGTTCTGTATTGTGTCCTTTGACTGGCATAAAGTACAGATCAATAAATGTTTGAGAAATTCAAATTAAAGTTTCGCGAGATCCCACGCGGTTGACTGATGAACCTTTTTTTTTCGAATATACATTTGATACTCAGTTGCGTTTTCCTGGTTACTGTGATAACAGTAAGGGCAAGTGACAATTTTGGTGAGTACAACATGGCTTAATGTAATAAGGGTAGTTACATGCTTACTAACAGCTACTGACCGACATAAATGCTCAACCAATGCGACTTTTTGATTGAATCTCTTACAATGAAGTGTGTGATCGGTGTTCTATGTTACCAGATGTTTAGAAGAATGTTAATTGGTTCCGTTGTGTAGAAATGTTAATACAACCTGCCATTTTATTGATGCCTTTTGCTCTTTATTGGTATTTTGGCAGGATTGTTTGACCCCAAGCGTACACGCTAATTATTTCTAGCACCCCGACCGGACATTCCAACAAAAGACATACACTAGTCTCTCCCGTACCTGAGCAGGCGCCGATGTCCATTTCTAGAGACCACTTCCCGGACGCCCCACACACGTACAGGCGGGAGATGTCTTCCCCCGGAGACAGATCCTGGGTTTCCTGACACAGTACGGTGCACACCTCTCCAAACCTTCCGTTCCAGCCGTTGCAGGCGACGGCGCCGTTGTCTGGAGCGACCAGCGGCTCACAAGGAAAGGCTGGAGACAGACATATTGTGTTGATAGAGAAACAACAATAACGACAACAACACTCAAACACATGTAAAGTTAGACTCGGTGTTTTTGAGAGACAAGTTACCCTTAACAAGATTTTGCTAAATATCGACACTTAGAACAGACAACGGAAACGTTTTAAAGTTTCAAATGGTTATATGTCCTTCTACGAAATTATATATTAAACTGGCCATACAGGATAATATGATAACTTACACAATTTTTTTCAACACTAATATTTGCAAAATGTAACTAGGTAGGCCCTTAGGCCAACAATGATTAGCACATTGTACAATCCCAAGCAGTGCCTGATTAACCATGGCACAAGTGGCCCGCCACTCATAAAAAGCGCCTGCCCACAAAATCAATCACAATCCATGAAGCCGTTTAGAATCTTTCTTCGCTTCCCTTGA
Source organism: Lamellibrachia luymesi (assembly GCA_009193005.1). Lineage (NCBI taxonomy): Eukaryota > Metazoa > Annelida > Polychaeta > Sabellida > Siboglinidae > Lamellibrachia > Lamellibrachia luymesi. The sequence goes on from SDWI01001214.1 coordinate 29,886, forward strand.
ATCGGTCTCCCGACCTCAATTTCATTCAGTGCATATATTAATGAGTGAGACTAAATGAAAGTGACGAAGGGCGAGAGTGTTCGTGTTGAGAGAGTGTTCGTGTTGAGAGAATGTTCGTGTTGAGAGAATGTTCGTGTTGAGAGAGTGCTCGTGTTGTGAGAGTGTTCGTGTTGAGAGAGTGTTCGTGTTGCCGCCTTCATTGCCATCCTCGGTGTGCTGTCTTCGAACATAGTTGAGAGAACCAAAGAGGTAAGTGACCACTTTGAATGTCTCCGCAACTTGACGGAGAAGGAATTCGTGGAACCAAGAGGGAGGCGACAGGCTGCATTGAAACTTGTAAAACGTCGCTGATCGGATCTGGATGACACTCTATGGAGAGAACTGCTGCAGTTCGGTGCAGTTGCAGAATATTTCACAAGTGACCTAGAATATTTCACATGTGACGATGAATCAGATGTTGATCAAGAGATATTCCAGGGAAGGTTCACAATGTGGAGGTATTGCTTATCATGCGTCCGGTTCATCTTGACAACATTGTGCCTGACTTCAGTACTGCCAAAACGCGCAACAGTTCGTTAGCGTTTCAGAAATTTAAACAAATGTACATTCAGATCTAGCTATTCACATGATCACATCTCTAGAACCGTTGAAAACTAATTTGGGGGAAATTAGATGGATGTCACTCTTTGTTTGCTCAAGAGAACTTGTACGGTCGGTCTCTGTTTACGCTGTATGTTCTTGTATTGTTTTCTGGCATGTCGTGGATAAATCATTGTATGTCATTGTATGTCATGCTGTTCTTGTTTGCCACCATACCCTGTGTTTTCTTATATGTATGTTTACAACAATTCTGTGAATGCTTATGCTCAAAGATAGTTGAATAAACTATAAAGAATGGGGTTAACTCCACAGTCAGTCCAGCACTGATCCCAAGGTATTCCGTCCTCGCGTGATATATGTATTTTTCTTTGTTTTCACAAAAGCGGTCGAACTTAACATAATTCAGTATAACTTACGGTAGACCGCCTCGGTGAAGAGGCAGTCACAACGCAAGTCGTTCGATGGTTTCGTTGCCACGTATTGGATGAAGAATTCGCCCCAGGGGAACGTGGCTTCATTCTTCTGGTAGCTCTGAGTAAGCTGAATAAGTGTTCCCATGGGACCGTGGAATGACGGCTCCACCCAATCAAATGTCACTTTCGGCTTCGAAACGAAGTGACTTGCGTTGGATGAGCAATTGAAGATATCGGGAGGGAGGATATCTGTAAAAATAAAATATAATACTCACATTGCAAATCTATGCATTTATTAATAAATTGGTTTACAAACTGACAATCACGTGCGTCGTGTTGTAGAATTCGCAATATTATTATTATTATGTCTAAAACTAACCCCTTTTTGTTACAGGTACATTTTATGAAAGGCTACTTCACGAGAAAGTTATGTTACATGAGTTTCAATTGTGCTTCGCCCTATTTTTATCCAAAATTATTCCATGTATTTCAGGTTGTCGGAAGCTTTATTGATAAGGTCAGAATTCTGAATGTGAAAAAAACCTCCCTGAAAATATTGTGCGATCATAAAACAACGTTCAGTGCTACGTAGATATATCGCGTCACGTCGGTCGTATAAGAACGACCATTTATTATTTATGATGTAGACGTAGCTATCACACAGATTCGATTGTCCTCACGCACCTAGTTCGCAGTGTGTGCCTGACCAACCGTGAAGACATTTGCAGTCGTAACGGTCCAACCCGTCGACAAACGTCGGTCCTTTTTGGCACGGATTGCTCTCAGTGTTTCACATATGCAAAGTTGAGAAACTGTGTGATTTTCAGTTCGTGAATTGGCTATTCCTGTTCCCGGCTAGCAGAGCGATTTGGCACAATGACGGTCCATGACGAAGGTACATTGGTACATCATTGGCCAAATTGGTTAGCTGGGTTCTTCAAAATAAAATAAAAACATGTTTTAGTCCACGTTGTGTCGGAAAACTATTACATTTGTCACTATTCAGAATGCGTGATCAGCGTTGACATACACTTTGCTGGTCGCTCCAAGAAAACTGTCATAGTTTATGTCCGGGTGGAGACGGCAAACAAGGGAATAGTGTCTGCCACTTGTGAGAATAACACTAAACATGGCCATACATCTATTCAACTGCTACAGAGTTATTGACGTTAGAGAGTTGCAGCAATAAGGTTTTTTCGCAACTCGTAGACACTCTTCTTTTTGTTGTCGAGATACGGATGCGTAAATACTGACAGTGAATACGCCACTTATCAGTTTTGTTTTTAGACGCTATTTCGAAGAAGACATGCTTACGTTTTACATGCGATGCAATCTAGATATCTAAGAACACTTATAATTAACAGGAAAACACCTAAGAACATGGCATGGTTGAAGGCCAAGAAATACCCTAGAGGGGTGAGTTACAGGGGTATCAACCTCAATCCCACCTATTTTCGGGGGCCAACCTCCCACCGATTTTAAGAGTCTACCTCCCGCCAGTCCCACCTTCCACGTATTTTTGAAGCCAACGTCCCACCTCCCACCAATTTTTAGAACCAACCTCCCACTTCCTGCCACACCACCCCCCAAAACAGTAGCACTTAATGTACAGCTGAAACTACATTACGGCTAAGTATGAGATAAGTTTAACATAAAAGCTAAACATAACGTATTGAAATACGTTGGGGACGAAACACTTATAGTTGAAACTGTCTATTATGATCTGCTTACACGCGCATGAAGAGTTGTTGCCACTCCAGTAGCCGTTTCCGTACGCCGACAGGCACGTGCGGGTGACGTCCCCACCCGTCAAGTTGTACTTGTCGTGACACGAGTACTCGATGACGTCGACGTACTTGTAGCTCGATCCATTGACGATGCCGTTGGCCGGAGTTGACGGCTGACCACACGTCACGACTGGCATGACAATTTGGTTAATGTGAGTAGTTTAAAAAAACTGCTATAGGACACTGGATACTGGACACAGGACAGGAAACAGCTACAATAACTGCGACTAATTCCTAAACTGCTGAAGGTTGTCTTCCTTGGGAAGATGGCAAAGTTGGAGGAATAATGTGTTTAAAAACCACAACATTGCAATGATACCAAGCTCGTGTATAAACACAGCTAGCAACACGTTTATTAAACAATGTAAGAATGTTAAGAATGTATATATTATCCAGCAATGAATGGTGGACCTTGGCAAAGATACTTGAAAGTCGAATCACTGCAGCAGATATGGAAGCCAGGGCGAATAACGCAGTGTCACCAAACTGACAGAAAAATCACCCCCATTATAGATGTGACCAAGACGAATACATTGAGATGACATTGTTATGTGATGAGAAGCTAATGGTGTCATAAAAGTGGCCCTAAGCAAGACGATGACTGGACAGAGACTGAGAGGACGGCCCGGGTTAAGGTGGATCAACAACATCAGCAGCCACATGGAGGAAAAGAACACTAGCCTCAAAGATGTGATAAGCAAGGAACGGTACAAGAACCGTACAGAACGGAGGAAGTTGATTTCTTGCCACACTGACAGGATGTCTAGTGTCACTTAGGGACGTTGATTTCTTTTTGTCTTTCTTGTGTTTTCTAGTGTGACGTGAATTCCTAGCTTGAGCATGGTGAGTAGTAGCAGTGGCGTATCTAAGATGGCAAGGTTGAAGGAATAATGTGTTTAAAAACCACAACATTGTAATGATACCAACTAGCAACACGTTTATTAAACACACTATAAAAGGTGGAAGAATAAATATATAAACTAAATATATAAACTAAGAATATATATATATATATATATATATATAAATATATATATAATTAAGAATTTATATATTCTCCTCTTTAGCAATGAATGGTGGACCTTGGCAAAGATACTTGAAAGTCGAATCACTGCAGCAGTGATGAGAAACTAATGATGTCATAAAAGTAGCCCTAAGCAAGAAGATGACTGGATATAGACCGATTGGAAGGCCCGGGTTACGATGGATCAACAGCATCAACAGCCACCTGGAGGGAAAGCGACCTAACGGAAGACCCAGGTTACGGTGAATCAACAACATCAGCAGCCACTTGGAGGGAAAGAAACCGAGAGGCACGCCCAGGTTAGCGTGGATCAACAACATCAGCAGCCGCCTGGAGGGAAAGAAACAGAGAGGAAGGCGCAGCTTACGGTGGATCAACAGCATCAGCAGCCGCCTGGAGGGAAAGAGAAGGAGAGGAAGGCTCAGGTTACGTTGGATCAACAACATCAGCAGCCACCTGGAGGGAAAGAGACCGAGAGGAAAGCCCAGGTTACGGTGGATCAACAGCATCAGCAGCCACCTGGAGGGAAAGAGACCGAGAGGAAGGCCGAGGTTACGATGGATCAACAACATCTGCAGCCACTTGGAGGGAAAGAGACCGAGAGGAAGGCCTAGGTTATGGTGGATCAACAACATCAGCAGCCGCCTGGAGGGAAACAGACCGAGAGGAAGGCCCAGGTTACGATGGATCAACAACATCAGCAGCCACCTGGAGGGAGAGAGACCGACAGGAAGACCCAGGTTACGATGGATCAACAACATCAGCAGCCACTTGGAGGGAGAGAGACCGACAGGAAGACCCAGGTTACGATGGATCAACACCATCAGCAGCCACCTGGAGGGAAAGAGACCTAGAGGAAGGCCCAGGTTACGGTGGATCAACAACATCAACAGCCATCTGGAGGAAAAGAACACCAGCCTCAAAGATATAATAAGCACGGAACGGTACAAGAACCGTACAGAATGGAGGAAGTTGATTTCTTCCAAAACTGGCAGGATGTCTAGTGTCACTTAGGGACGTTGATTTCTGTTTGTCTTTCTTGTGTTTTCTAGTGTCACATGAATTCTTAACTGAAGCATGGTGAGCAGTAACAGTGGCGTATCTAGGATCTCGCAAAGAGGAAGGTTAAGGGGGGGGCACGTTTAGTCACCCATGAGTTTACCATGCTACAATGTAGTGACGCAACAGGTTACATACGAAACAAATACATACATTTGAGCTTAAGGAGGAGTACGGCCCAATGCCCCACCCTAAATACGCAACTGACTAGTAGGTTGGAAATGATAATTTGTACCGAACATAACATGTACATCCGAAATGTAGCAAATGTGCCAAATATTACCGTACTAGCATAAGACAACAAGGACTTGCTGAATTTACTGGTTATTATTAGAGTACCTAGAAAAAACATTTTGCACCGAACATAATATTTACACTAGAAATGTAGGAGATACGCAACATAATTATTGCACGACTATATCAACAATGACTTGGATAAATAAATTGACTATTAAGTCCACGAGACGCGTACTTATCTACTTGCACATTGCATTGTTAGTGAACATATCTAATGTTTACGACTTACTGTGCTGACAACAAGAACCATAGTAGGACAGACCGCATTGGCAGTGGCCGCTGGAGTAAGAGCCGTGGACGCAGTTATCGTTGCACGTAGAACTATCTTGAAATCCAGATGATGTGAGGCCACATGCAGCTAAACATTGGTCAACATCGTGGTCCCGGTCGCAGCAGAGTTCCCGGTCCCTGCTGCGGCGACCGCCACCACACGTGACGCTACATGATCCCCAAGGGTGCCACGAGAGCCACTCACATTTCCTGATGAAAATGTTTGACGACATGAAAATATTTCACAGCGTAAATGCAGGTGATCGATTAATTTCAATGGCACGTATTTGCGTTTGTTTATTTGACATTTCATGTTTTGGCGTACTATGTCGTATCACGGTTACATATTGCATGATTCATTGACATGTGGATGCCCATGCGTGTGTGCGTGAGTGTGTACGTGTGTGTATCATTCAATCAAGTAGATTGGTAACCTTTGGTAACTAAAAATGAAAAGATTCATATATGAAGCTGTGGACGCCTACATTGTGTATAAGTGTGTATAATTTAATTAATGTAATTACAGTAACATGTACGAGTGACACTTGCTTTGCCATCCACGTGTTCTTTGCTGTAACAACGTACCCCGTATGATATAACAATTTGCCCCGCTTACGGGGCTAGTTGTTACAGCCAACCGCGTCTGGGAAACTTCACATATCTACATAATTGTAATATGAAATATCATTGGAATGGTTCATTGTACATATGGTACACTTAATTAATACAAATAGTAAATTCAAAGTATGCGTTGACATAAATAATGCATCTAACGTACAGTGACTTTAATTGAAAATTGTAACAACTAGCCTTGGTCTCTCCTACTTACCACATTTTGCATAAACCTCTTACATGTCCTAATCGTCACGAATATTCACGTAATCCGACACCCCCTGCCAGGTTTGGGATTACTTTTAAAAGCGTATACTAGACCAACGCGGAAGTTTCTAGTTCGTGCGTCACTCCCGGCGACACGTGTCGTGCGCGTCAATGCTTGTAATGTATGTCTATAATATTATAGTATTAGTGTATCGTTAAATGACACAAATCGTTCGTAGATATATATGAATAAATCACCCATTACATAGCATGTACACTAATGTTTATCGTTTCAGTTCAGTCACAAGATTGGTCACAAAACTACGTAGGCCTACTCTAACCAGGATACGCAAAGGGTTTTTGTTGGCCTCTATTTCAGATACGTGAACCAAACATGCAAACATTTTAGAAGTAATACAAACGTGGAACAGTCTTCAGTTGATATCACTTGAAACTGGAGAGTCACCAAGGGTATGAGGACGCTGATGAGACGCGTAACAGACATGTTCGACCACGGACGACTCATTCAGACCTGGTATAAAATGTAATGTTAGCGGATATTGTGTCGCATGTTCTCGCTTGCCCAAG
>SDWI01001214.1:40840-56393 GCA_009193005.1 Lamellibrachia luymesi
CACACACACACACACACACACACACACACACACACACACACATTTGTGAAACGAAGCATCGGACGGCCCATTGGTTTGGAGTCTATTTAAAGCTCTCTGTAGAGGATGTCTTTTGGGATTTGGCCATCATCCATGCGACACACGTGGCCGAGCCATCGCAAGCGATGCTCGCTGAGGAGAGCATACATGCTGGGAGTGTTTGCCAGCTTGAGCACTTCTGTGTTGCGGATGCGATCCTGCCATTTGATGCCAAGGATGCGCCTGAGGCAACGTATATGAAATGTGTTGAATCGACGCTCCTGTCTGGCATATGTCGTCCATGTCTCACTGCCGTACAGCAGGATGCTGAGGACACAGGCCTTGTACACTTGAACACTAGTGTTCCGTGTGAGTGCGCCGTTTTCCCACACGCTATTGGTCAATCTGGACATGGCGGAAGATGATTTGCTGATGCGTTTGTTGATCTCGACATCGGTGGACAGGTTGGTGGTGATGGTTGAGCCCAAGTAGATGAAGTCTTGGACAACTTCTAGCGTGTGCTCGTTGATGTTGATGGATGGAGCGTTGCAGACATCCTGACCCATGATGTTCGTCTTCTTGATGTTGATGGTCAGGCCAATTTTTTTACAGACATCAGCAAACCTGTCTATCAGTCTCTGAAGGCTCTCTGCGGAGTGGGTCGTAAGTGCAGCATCATCAACAAAGCTTTCAGGCGGGCTAGATTGAAGAGCTTGCCGATTGATCTGGTGTGGATGAAGATGCCATCTTCAGAGGTTCTGAATGCGTGAGACAGTACGAGTGCGGAGAAGATTCCAAACATGGTGGGCGCGAGGACACAGCCCTGTTTGACTCATCTCTTGATGGGTAAAGCGCTTGAGACTGCTCCGTCATATCGCACTTTGCTTTTTACGTTGCTGTGATCATGCTCAACAGCTTTGGTGGACAGCCGATCTTTTCCAGTAGTTGGAACATGCTAGTCCTATTGACAAGTTCGAAGGCCTTTCGTCAGATCGATGAAGGCAATGTAGAGGGGCACTTGCTGGTCGCGGCATTGCTCCTGTAGCTGGCGCAAGGAGAAAAGCATGTTGATGGCTGACCTGCATCTGTGGAAGCCGCACTGAGCCTCGACAAGACAGTGGGTGTTTGTAATCAGAGTTCTCCGTCTCCTAGACTGACTGCCAACCAAGGCCAATGAGCACAGTCTGCCCAATTCCCAGTTATACCGCTGAGTACCCGGTCGTGGCTGTGGCAAACTCAGTAAGAAAACAGGGGGACCACTTGAAGCTGTTGTTGCAGGAACAGTTGAGTAGGAGTAGCCATATGCATGCACTAGCAGCAATATACAGGTACAGCGGCGATCACTACCCCTGGATAGGATATGCTGTTTGTTGCTTTCACTATCCTTGGCTGAGCGGGACGTAAGACCCAGGCCCCAGCACCCCCCCCCACCACCACCACCTCACACACACACGCGCGCGCTCACGCACACACACACACACACAGTGGTTTACTAGGAAAACCGAAACTTCTTGTGTCACAGCCCTAGCTAAGATCTGCAGATGAAGAATCGGCTTCCTTGGTTACCCGGGTTACGCCATGACTAATGAATCGCTCCAGTGGCAGATGTTATTCGGTGTAGGATTGCAGCTTCAAATATTAATCAAACCCTTGGGATGATTGTTAAAACTCTAAAAACATATAAAGAAAAACATTGTTTAAAGCTACATTTAAGCCTAATTTGGACCGCTGCATACAGACTTGAAGGCCACAAGGACATATAGATAAGCGAAAAGAGGAGATGTTACGAAAAACGTCTGAAACAAACGTAGTTCAATTATACCAAAGACGATGAGATCAATAGGAGATCAAATAATTTGATAAAAAAAATTTCTTATTAAAGGATGAAGAACGACACAAAATATACTAGCGTTAGAAAAACAGTGATATTGGATATGAAAGTGTTTTCAAAGAGGACGATAATTGAATGGAACAAATTATCTACTGGCTTTGTAAATACTAGCAGCGCAAATATATCTAAAATATATAATATTATATCTCGTGAAACACGTAGATAACTCAATGTGGGCTTCACTAACCCGTTGACGTCATTGTCCACTTGTCATCTGTTGTTGGATTGGATGGAAATCAGATTATGCAGAACATATAACTTAACAGAAATGGTAAATAACGAAATAATGACGCGAAAGATAATAAATCAGCTTTGGCAATAATTAGTATATCTGTAAAAGCTTAGAACACAAAAAAAACGTTCTTAAGAGCATTATCAGAATTTGCGTCTCGACGATTCACACAAAAAAATTTCGGACAACGCGCAAAATTGTGTAATAAATGAAAATAAAATAATAATACTTATTATACTACCTTATTTACCATTAAATGAGTCTTTTGCACCTAATAGTGTTTGGTTGTTGCTCTAACTGTTATTGCCGTTATTGTTCTGGCCAGGGTTTTTAAAGGCCTTTCACACGGGCAATTTGTCAGTGTGAAAACCCTCCACGCCCGTGTGAAATTCAAAAGTAAATAAAAACATATTGTGTTGTGTATATATGCGCGGTAATGCGCCTGATAAATGTAAAACATGTTTGCCCGTGGCAGTGTGAAATGTTGCACTGCCCGTTTGAGCTGAACCTTGGCTGTTTCTTACCTGTGTAGTAAACGAGTCCACTCAGTCGGCAAGTCTCTGACGAAATTCCCGTCGACGCCGAGCAATATAGAAAGCTATTCGTTAAACCAGTGGCAATCTATTCACAAGTTTATGTCGCGGCACTATTGTGGTAGTTGAATAAGGTGCTAAAACGCTACGCTGATAACATAAAAAACAAAGCAGCGATCACTATCCAAAAATAACGAATCAGCAATCTTAACGAGCAGCTAACCAGTTCAGCTTGGACGAGCTTAACTGCTCGGAAAAATACAATTAACTAAATACATGGAAATACAATTAACTGCATATTATGACTTCGGTGTCTTTTAAAGCATATGCCGTAACATTCTGACGAATCGACCTCAGCCTGCAAGGCAAGCAACCTCTTGTCCATCATACTTCTCACTAGTGGCTTTCCCTGGCATACACAATAGCCAAGTTAACATTGTGTGATGCGCAGTGAGTACAGATGGCGCCGGGTACCAGCCGTCTGATTCTTCCTTGCACACCACGATGGGTGTCAGTCATGTTGGTAGCACCACCGTTTCATTGACTGCGCATCGTTGCCACCACAATCCCATACTTTCATGGGTAGCTATAACGTTTTCGGCCAATGCTTCACCAGTTGTGGTGTCGGCCAGGTTCCACATGCAATACAATATTATCTCAAGCAATCGATGTTTTATTCACTTTAATAGTTTGCTAATTCCAATGCGTTTGATAGCGCGTACAGTTGTAGGTGGATCTGTGATTTATCCAAAATAGGAACAGATTTTTATTTGGTGGATTTTGACATGTATACTATATGTATAATACGTGTGCATTCTCTAGTGGCAGGTAGGCAGGATATTTCATACAACGGCGCGAATTGTAAACGGGACGTCATGACAGTTTCCAAAACCATTAGAAACCAAAAGAGTGTCAGTGTTATTTATTCAATTCCACGGCGTGTTGCGGTTTCAAAGCTGCACCAGACGCGGAAAACTTCCTAGTAATTTGTTATAAGCGGTGCATAATGATATAAGCCCTAACAGTCAACAGCAGAGTGACGCTTTGTGCAAACACTGAACTATCAAAGCAGCTGTGACGAACAAATATACACAGGTGTATTGTCCCAATCAATCTTGTTGAGAACTGAGCCCATTCAAGTGAAATCATCTGATCTCATAGCCAATGTAACACCTGATCGTCAAAGCAGCCAACCAATGATCAACACAAAAAAGCACTAGCTGTCTGCAGTTCTGTTCTTTTTTGTCATTAGCAGCAGAGTTCCCGCACGCTTGACGAACCCGTGTCAAGACGACTGCAATACGGGCTGTCCATTGTGCCCGCGGGACCAGGTACGAGTGTGAAATGGTAATAGGAATTGTTTGCGTTCGGAATGTAAAGTTGGTTTAATAAATTCGAATCTCTTCATAGTTTATTAGTCTAGACTTTGTCCGTGAAGACAAACTGGAATAATGCTATCTTGATTTGGTAATTCCCAAATGATACGCTGCTAAATAGACATTTTCTGACAGAAGTGAATATGCTCTTGTATTGTGTTTGACAACACAGGGGACATTTTTGTTCAGAGCGAACCGTCATGGCCCGCATCTTGATGTTGTGGTTCGTCCTTGGTACAACATCTAATGCAGCTAATGAAGCCACACCAGCGAGCAGCAGCAGCAACAGCAGCAGCTACATAACTGAGGTATCGGTATGCACACACACACACGTGCAAACGCGCGCACAGAACGCGCGAACGCACAATTCCAGAATTGTGATTCTTACGGCTAAATTGTCTTATATCCCAAAATAATTAATTTATAAATTTTACATTAATTAGTCGTTAACCCAGTTTGCCCGTATACACGCCCACACATTTAATCCGAAGTAACGAACCCTCTTCGCAAACAGGGTTCACTCCGGGTTCGTTACTCGACTTCACTTCGGATCAACAGCTAGTGTGAACGTCTCGATCCTAATCAACTATACTTGGTCAAGTCTACACACTACGCGCATGCGCAATGGATTTTGACTATTATTACTATTCAACAGCGTTTCTGCGTTTGCTTATTTCGCTAATGCCTTTACTACTCGTCAGATTGATGGCCAGCACTAGCAGTGGTGAAGTGTAGTCTCAAATCGAGACAGATGCAGTAATAGAGAAATGGAAAGTAGATGACATCGAAGGGCAGTTGGAAGGTGTAGGCACTATATAAAAACCTCCCCACCTACGGGGGAGGGTGTAGGCCCTACATAAAACTTCCCATCTATGGGGGAGGGTGTAGGCCCTACATAAAACTTCCCATCTATGGGGGAGGGTGTAGGCCCCACATAAAAACCTCCCCATCTACGGGGGAGGGTGTAGGCCCCACATAAAAACCTCCCCATCTATGGGGGCGGGTGTAGGCCCCACATAAAAACTTCCCATCTATGGGGGAAGGTGTAGGCCCTACATAAAAACTTCCCCATCTATGGGGGAGGGTGTAGGCCCAACATAAAAACTTCCCATCTATGGCTGAGATGTGGCAGAAGAAATTAATGTTAACCTGCATTCGGTGTGAAAGCATTCACGTTGGATTCGGGTGCAATAACTTTATCTTGCACAAAGTCATCCAAGTACCTCGGCGTCACTTTATCGTCTGAACTTTATAAATGGAACCGTCGCAGATCACAACACCAGCTATGTGGCGTCAATGCCCGAAGAGCTCAACTCGTCGCTATTGTAAAGACGCGTCGCTGTAACTCCAGACTAATACTCTTTTATAAGGTAACAAACAAACTAGCATCACTAGTGAGTAATGACACTATCAACCAACAGGAAGGGAAGCAGCAGCAAAATATACGTAGAAGTACTTCGATCTTACGTTGATTCTTTATAATAATATGTGGTCAACGTTTATCTCGCAGGTGTTGCAAACTGCATGTGTTACTAAGTTTATAACGTACCCGCAAACTTGTTTACGTGAAAATTGTTGTGTGGCGCCTATCAACTATTTACAATTCCCGCTAGATTGTGGTTGGCAAACTCCCCGACAGTGGCGCCACTCATATCACCGCCACGATTTTAAATTATTCAACAAAATGGACCGTTGTTCACGACTTGGTGCAACATACTTTCAAACAAACGACGTACAGAATCTGCACATCAAATGTAAGTTGTGGCATTGTTGAAATCGTGAGTAACTTACATTACATTCATTATGTCGCGCCATTGGAGTAAGGACTGTCTTTGATGGCACCACGGCACGGGCACGGCACAGGCACAGCCACAGCCACGCCCACACAGGCGCGTGTTTAGTTTGAGGCCGAAGGTTCGAAGTAAGTATATACTGAATGAATGAATGAATGAATAACTTTATTTTGGCTACACATACATTTTAACATACTTACAATATGATATGAGTCAGAGATTATACAAATAGCGGAGCAACCAATGAGATCCTCTAGAAACCCCGGGGGGGGGGGCTTATGACGCGGACCACCCAGAAATAAATCAACATAATTATTTTGTTTCCTTAGGCTTAAGCCAAAAAACATATACTAAGCAACATTATTGTAAATGAAATACAATATAATGTAATTCCTTAAATATATGTACATACAAATTGTAATTAGAATTTTATGAGGAAAAAAAACTACACTAATAACCTAACTAATTATTGCACATGAATACATTACAATGTGAACATGAACACATTAAGTAATGCAGGAACCATGAATACATTAAATACTACACGAACATCAATTCATGGTTTTTTCTGCCATGTTAAAATAAAGGTAGATTTAGAGTATATGTTATACAAATACAAATTGAGTCTCAAAAATATTGTTTAAATATCAACATATAATTTGTACTTTGAATGATATGAACAAATAATACACTAACTACACAAGTGTCACGTATTCATTAAATGTGAGCATGAATACATTAAGTAATACATGACCCCGACTACATTAAATATTACATAAGCATGATAACACATGGTCTTCTCCACCATGTGAAAATAAATGTAGATATAGAGTACATGTTGTACAAATACAAAGTTTCTTATTTGCAGTGTTTACTGTAAAGTCATTGATATTTAGAGAGTAACAGTTCTTTCAGTTTATTTTTAAATTGGTTAATGGACACAAGCTGTTTTAATTTACTAGGTAATGCATTCCAGAATACTGGTCCTGAATAGTTTATTGTACATTTCCTGCTGTTTGTTCTTATGTTTTGGATGTAATAGCTATTTTGGTTTCTTAGATTATGTTTGTGGATATTTTCTATTCTCGTAAGCATTGATGACATAGAATCTGGGAGTTTATTATTTGCTGCTTTATACATAAAAATACCTAGTTGATGTTTATATAGATCATCCAATTTTAATAGTTTTAACTTTGAGAATAGAGGATCAGTGTGTGCGCTGTAATGAGAATTTGTGATTATCCTAATAGCTTTCTTCTGTAGTATTCTTAGTTTGTTTAAGTTTGTACAATATGAATTTTCCCACAATAGAGTGCAATACCGTAAATGTGATAAGATCATTGAACAATAAATAGTTCTCATTATATACATAGGGAGAAAATGTTTTAATTTGTTAAGCATTCCCACATTCCGTGCTACTTGCTTTGATAGATTGTCAATATGTGTTGTCCAACTTAAGTGCTCATCTATAAATATCCATAGGAATTTGGTGAATTTGACATGCTTTATTTTGTTTCCATCTACTTGTATTAAGGCAATGTTGATATTGTATTTTTTTCCTTTTGGTGTGAATATAATAAAATTTGACTTTTTGGTGTTTAGGGAAAGTTTGTTGGTACGGAACCATGTTTTTTGTATTTCTATGTTTACCTCTTCAATGAGAGTGTTGAAGCAGGAAAGAGACTTGTGTCATCTGCAAACAGTATAGGATTTAGGATATCTGATACATTTTCTATATCATTTATATATAAAATAAAGAGTAATGGGCCTTGTGGAACTCCACATGTAATTGTCATATATTTTGAGTCTGCTTTGTTATACGACACATACTGTCTTCTGTTATCAAGATAGCTTTTAAACCAGTTGCAGGCATTACCGCTTACACCATAGCATTGAAGTTTATTTATTAAAATATTATGATCTATTGTATCGAAAGCCTTGGAGAGATCAAGAAAAACACCTATATTATACTTTTTATGGTCCATGTTACTTGATATTTTATCAACCAAATCAATCAGTGCCATATACGTAGAATAGTTTTTCCTAAATCCATATTGTTTTTTTTATATTATGTTGTGTTCTGTTAAAAAATTGTAAAGCCTATTGTACATTAGGCGTTCCAGTATTTTTGAGAGGCATGGAAGGATAGAAATAGGTCTATAATTTGAGAACAGTTCAGGGTTTTTACTTTTATACAAGGGGATAACCTTTGCTATTTTTAGTTTGCTGGGCACAATGTCAGTCATAAGTGAATTATTGAAAATGTGGGCAAGTTGATTTGCAATTTGTGGTATAACTTGTTTAATAATGTATGGATCAACATTGTCGAATCCACTTGATTTCTTTGAATTTCCTTTTTTTACTATGTTAATTATTTCCTCTGGATATGTAGGTGTACAGAAAAAACTTCATGCATTTTTTTTTATAAATTGTGTTGGGTCATTACCTGTTTGTGTTAAGTTTACATTAAGGCGATGACCTATGTTGGTAAAATAATTATTGAAATGGTCCACTATTTCCCTTTTGTCTGTACAGTGGGTACCATCTGATGTAATAAATTTATAATTTATTACAGATTTATTATCTTTGGACTTTATAACTTCATTTATGGTGCTCCATGTTTTTCTGCAATCATTTTTATATAGCTCAAATATGTCTTTAAAATATTTTTTTCTTTGACTGTCTGATTACATGAGTCAGTTTGTTTTTGTAATTTTTGTAGATAATCTCACTTTCGGTAGAAGAGTTGCACTTAAATAATTTGAACAGGTGATTTTTTTGCCTACAGGATATTAATATGCCTTTCGTGAGCCATTCGCTTTTGCAGGTTTTCACCTTAAATTTTTCCACGGTAAGCATTCATTCATTTGTTGTTTAGTATTTCCAGAAAGGTATCATATGAAGTGCAGGGGTTTTGATCCTTGTACACCTTGTACACCAGTTTGAAGTTTGTAATTGTGTTTTTACTTTGCTTATGTTTGCTGAGCTAGCCATGCGTTTGTAAAAAATTATGTACTCATTTTCTCTTTTTACCCCTAATTCATAAAAGGTAAATATCGGGAAGTGATCTGATATGTCATTATAAAGGATACCAGATTTTATTGAATATTCATGAATGTTGGTTATAATATTGTCTATGAGTGTAGCTGTCTGTTTTGTGACCCTTGTTGGTTTGCTAATTGTTGGATAGAATGCATTGGCAAACATATTATGGATAAAATCTGTTGTTTGGAGGTTTGTGTCAGACCTAAGTAAGTCAATGTTAAAATCTGCCATTAATATGCATTTCTTTCTTTCATTTGAAATTCTTCCTAATAAATCATTAAATTGTATATTAAATGTATTTATGCATGTGTCAGGCGGTTTATAGATAACACCAATAACAATTTTGTTTTTTTCTGTTTCGACTTCTACAAATAATGATTCATATAGACAATTCTCAGAGTTTGTATTTATGTCATTTCTTTCCTTAAACTTTAACCTGTTAGCAATATACATACCAACACCACCTCCTCGTTTTTCCATTCTAGGTTTTGACAGAAATGTGTAATCTGTCATATTATAACTATCAATGCTTTCCACCGGCTTTATCCAAGTTTCAGTTATACCTATACAGTCGAAATTAACATTTAGTGATTTTAGACTATATTCAAGTTTGTCAAAATTTTTGGATAAACTTCTACAATTTATTGTCAATGTAGAGAACTTACTGTTTGTGTCACATTTACACTGTAGGTTGTAAAGTTCAGAGTCGGTGTGATAATTACACTTTCTTAAACAGTCTTGTACATTACCTAGATAGTTTGTCTTACATCCTCCATCAGTGTCTTCGTAAGTTAACAAGATCTCTATCGTGCACGATAGTTTCCTTTCTGCCGCTGGTCAGTAGGCACATAATCCGTCCTGTGCGTGACTATTCGTGTGTGTTTTACCTTGCATAATATTATGTTATGCTGTTTTGAAAAAAAATCTTACTTTTGCCGAGTTTTGGGCACTTTATTAAACATGTGCATCAGAACACATTTAATCACCTTTTTCGAAGGTCGAAGCGACATCTTGCCCCTTTTGTTCGCAAGACGGCGACACTGATGACGAGTTAAGGGCCCACCTCAATGTCGCCGTTATGATAGTTATGATATATTATATGTATACTAATCATGCACAATGCATACTGAACTACCGGACATGTAAATTATTAACCATGTTGTGCATAAAAACTCATTTAATCACCTTTTTCGATGCTTGATTTGAATTCGCAGTTACCTCACTTTAAGTGTCGCCATCTCGCGAATATAGGGGCAGTATGGCGCTCAATGCTGGTTAAATATGCGAATTCGAGCTTCGAAAAAGGTGATTAAATGTGTTTTCACGCATAACACGTTTAATAATTTACATGTTCCATAGTTTAGTATCCATTGTGCTTGCATTGTACATAGTTACTGTACATATTGAATGTCAATGACGTCGAAATCGAAGTGGGCCCAGATTCTAGACAAGACTTGTCACAAGTGCCAACTTTTCGCATGGAATCAATATTTGAAACAAATATTAGTTAGGGCATATCTTAGCCTAAGGCTTCGACACAACGCAAACACTCGATCAAGAGAACTTTCAAATCTGAACGCGAGGAGGTTAGTAAACAATGGACGAATGAATGGACTATCTTGATTTTAGACGCAAACAGCATGTCCAAACTTATTGGAAAATATGTTACTAAAAGAATGCTAGACAACTCGGCCCAGTTCGGGACAGCTCGGCTCCGATTTTGAGACAACTCGGCCCAGTTGTTGAGACAGGTCAGCCCAATGATAAATGATATGATGGCGGCTAGAGATAGGTTAGAGACAACTTGACCCCGCTTAGTTAGAGATAGGTCGGCCCAGTGGTAAATGACCAAACCAATTATACTATAATTGCTGTGTTCATAAATATTATTTTGTTATATTGTTTATGTGTAATAAAAAAAAACTGTTATTGTTGTTGTTGCTAAATATTAACTTTGAATCCAAATGTTATCCCATATATTCCTGAAACACATGACCCGCAACCCTGGCAACAATCACCGGGATATTGTAGGCCTATGTCATATATTAATGTATATTTGCAGAAGTGATATATATATATATATATATATATATATATATATTAATATTATTAATTATTATTAATAAAGATATAAAATATTTTGTGTGTTTTCGTTTTGACTTTCTAGAGATTATTGAAGGTAAACTTTTTATCTTCGTATACAAGTGTATAAATTAATTATAGAGTGTACTCCATAATTATAATACACCTATCAGCACTTATATTACCCAGAAATTGTTACATTACCCTGAAATGATGACACTGTCCTTTGAATTGTCATAGTAATTGGCGTCCTACCCTTGTATTGTGTTATTGAGCTGATCTTGTATGTTGGTTGGTTTTGGTTTGAGTGTGTTAAGAATATTTGAAGGCTATGTTTATTGGCATCATTATTATGCTTTGTTTTACTGAGCAGATTGTATCACGTCATTTGTCCTTCGATTTGTGTGTGTTAGCAGTGTGCGGAGGCTGTATTAATTGGCTTGATACTCTTGTATTGTTTCATTGAGCAAGTATTTTTGTTTGAATAACGGCATTGTACAAAGTGCATTGACACAAAGCGTCCGACATCAGCAGTATTTAGCTAAAGTTGGCTTCCCTTTGACTTTGATGACGAGAAGGCCTACCATGGCTCTTACCAAGTCGCCCTTGAATGCTTTGCATAGAAGTTAGGAACTGAGCAAATCTTGCGTGTCAGATTTGTGATAGGATCGTCTAATGTGGTACTCTGATTGAAACCTGTTTAAAATCAGCCGTGTGATGTGGAAATTGGTTCAGGGCAATGTTAAAAGTTATTAGTTGTATACCATTTCAGTATTATGCACTTGCTATGCTAAATTCATTGTGAATCTGAAAATGATCCTTATATATTATTCTGCATATCTACCAAGTTTCATGCTTGAAATATAGGCATGGAAAAGCCTAGATGCCTATAATTAGTTGACGTCTGGTTGGATCAGCAATGTAGCGGTTTTCGTGAAAAAGGTGGGAGGACTGTGTGAAGACAGGCAGGTTTTGGAGGAGAGTGGAGAACAACGGTGAGGGGTACAGGAAGTGGTGACAGGTGGTGGAGACGGTAGTGAAATGGGACCTGTGACAGAAGGAGAAGGAAAACAAATTTACACCCAGTATTCTCAACGTGTAGGTGTGTGTTTGTGCATAATGTATTGACGTCCTTTATCACTTTTATTTTTTTATAATTCATTAATATATCTTTAGAATTTGGAAAGAGCCAAATACAATAAAATGTATTTTCCAGTTTAACAGCTGAATCATAATGCATTATTAGCATCAAACCGACCATGTCTCTCTTCTGAAGTTTAGAATTATGTTTAATGGAAGTTCCAATAATACCGCTAGAAAATTACTTGCATAAACTCTCAGACAGAATCTGGTAAAAAAATTAATTCAGAGGGGGGAAGCTGGATTTTGACTTCCCCGTTATCGACCACGTTCGGCACACAAACTCGTCTTAAATTAAGACCCATACAGCACGTGTCACAAGTTAAATACTTCAATACTTTTATTAATCGCGGTGATGTGGTAACTATCTTATTTGAAATTATGGCGAATACAAGTTGTGGTCGTGGAACGCATTCTGAAATTCTGACAATTACTTTTGACATGATACTATTTAAGAGGTGTAAACCTATTTATGATTAGAGTTAATGATTGTATATCTAACGAAATGCAGGTGTAATGTGTGGTAGGTGTAACTTTTTGTGAAAAAGACGCTCATTTCGACGTGCACATACAGTGGTGAACGTAGTGGAATGAAACGAACTAGTGACAGGCAAAGCCAAAATGAGGATGCTTCCGTCCACCGAGGCCGGATTTACGTTGACTGCTAAATGTTTCCTTTGAATGATTTGTGTAACCTACGCAAAGTTGCAACTTCGGAGTTCCACCCATTTTTTAAGCAATACAACTTTTAAAACCTATTCGACAGCTGGCCCCCACTATAAAAAAACACTCGCCAGGACGATATTTGGGCGCCATTGGCGAGCAACAGATATATATATATATATTGTTGTAATATATTCTAATGCTTTAATGATTGCTTATGTGGAGAGATGTATATAACTCTCCACATAAGCAATCATTAAAGCATTAGAATATATTACAACACCTGGGCCGAGTTGTTTTAACCCGGGGGCCGACCTGTCTCAACAATTGGGCCGAGTTGTCTCAAAATCGGAGCCGAGCTGTCTCAGGCCGAGTTGTCATATAGGCCGAGATGTCCGAGCACCTTACTAAAATCGTCTACAATCAGGCATTTAAAGTTGCAGTAGATAATACGTTTGAATGTGTTACTGTGAAATTATCCATAAAGAATTATAAAAAATGTATTGTCAACTGTATGTATAGAAAACCAGGTTCATATTTAGATACCTTCTTCTGTGAAAACATTGAAACTATTCTATGTGATGTGAAATCAGTCAAAACAATATTTATCTGTAGTGATCTAAACATAGATTTGTTAAAACGTGAGGAACATAGTGGTACTAAACATTTCCTTGATATGATGTACAGTTTGGGTCTTTACCCATTAATTGATAAGCCAACTATTAATCCTGGGAAAATTCTAAATATTCTAAACACCAAAAATGTCAATCATGCTTACAATCAATTCTTACACATATTTATAAATATGTTTAACAAACATTGTCCGTTAAAAACAGTTAACTGTAAGTAGCATTAACAAAAAACCTTGGT
The DNA here is from genome assembly GCA_009193005.1 of Lamellibrachia luymesi. NCBI lineage: Eukaryota > Metazoa > Annelida > Polychaeta > Sabellida > Siboglinidae > Lamellibrachia > Lamellibrachia luymesi. The sequence continues at coordinate 54,484 of SDWI01001214.1, forward strand.
TCACCAAAGGTTTAAGACGTGCTTGTGCCAAAAAAAGAGACTATATAAAGCATTTATTACATCTAGATCTGAAGGTGAGCATAAATACAAAACTTATAAAAACAAATTAACAACTATATTAAGGCTCACTGAAAAACAACACTACAGCACATTGTTAGAGAAACAAAGAAACAATGTTAAAGGTACTTGGAAAATATTAAACTGTGTAATCAACAAACAATTAAGCATACCAACATATCCAGATTTTTTATGACGAATGAAGAAAGAGATAGCAAATGGATTTAATACATTTTTTTTACAAATGTTGGCCCAAATCTAGCAAAACATATTTCATTACCTGAGACGGATGTATCTATTTATGATTACTTGGGAAAATGACTGGAAAGTAGTATGTTTATAAGTCTTGTTAATGACCAAGAAATTATTAGAACTGTTCAACATTTACAAAATAAAATGTCAACAGACTGTAGTAACTTTAACATGAATATAGTAAAAAATTATTTCCCAAATTGTAAAACCATTTAGTCACATTTGCAATGTACCCTTTCAAACGAGAGTATTTCCTAGCAATATGAAAATTGCCTAAATTGTTCCACTATTCAAGTCTGGTGAAAAGGGTGTGTTTACAAATTACAGACCCATCTCATTGTTACCTCAGTTCTCAAAAATACAAGAGAAATTATATAATGATACATTGGAAAAATTCTTAAATAAGTATGATGTACTCAGTCCAAGCCAATATCGCTTTAGATCTATATGTCAACTTCAAAAGCTCAGTTGGAATTGGTTGAAGAAATTACAAATGCACTTGATAACAAAAAGTATGCTATTGGAGTATTAATTTTGTTGACCTAAAAAAGCTTTTGACACTGTTGATGATGATACATTGGCAAAAAAATTGTATTTCTATGGTGTGCGCGGTATTGCACATGAATGGATAGTGAGTTATTTGGAAAAAACAAACCTGTTTTACTGTGATAGTAATTTAAATGAACTTATCCGAAGGACAAACACAGAGTTGGATAGGCTGCATGTATGGTTTGCTGTAAATAGGTTATCAATAAATGTTACAAAAACAAATTACATGATGTTTGGAAATCTCAAACTGAATACTCTTGTGTGCCGAATAAGCATCCCTATACTATCATTAAATTAAAACATTTGTGCCAGCCTATTTTCTCTGATAAACGTGGCAAATTATGCAGGGTATAATTTTTAGGAGAGCAATCGCTCTCACTCCCTATTGTTAGTGCTAATCATTCATCCACGGAGCAGTTTACCGCTCGCACTAAAATCACCTGCTCCCAACTGGAGGCTGCATGTGGCTCCCTCTGATGGCTAAGTTTTCATCCTTTCGAACGTCAGTCGTGAATTTAGCGGGATCCCGTGCTACTGAGGATCCTAGATTTTAATCCCGAAGCGTTAGACCGTTAGATTTCCATGATTAGATGAATCAGTCAGAATCCTTGGTAAAGGTGCATTAACCTGGCCGAAATTACTAACGCTATTAAATGAAATTTTTACCTAATTTTTTCGATGCTAATGTGTTCTTTGCATCACTCCCCATCGGATCAGGTACAAAAAGGACGTATATTTGAAAAAGATATTGTGTTTGAGCACACTTTTAGTGCCCAAAACAACGCTATACCAGTGTTGTTAATATGGCGATCATCCGAAATGTGCTGTAACAATATCACGGTGGCATCAGAAACGGAAAGGCGATTTCACTGACAAATATTTCGTACCGCAGTATAAAAAAATACGAAAAATAGAAGAAAAAGTGCAATTTAATGTTACGAAAAACTCTAAAAATCAACAAATTAATGTTAAACAAACCAAACAAAATTGAACCGGACAGGTGATTTCACTGACAAATATCTTGTACGCAGTCTAAGAAGAAGAAAATAGAG
>SDWI01001214.1:59771-124295 GCA_009193005.1 Lamellibrachia luymesi
AAAGTGTTCTATTTCTCAGATGTTTGTGCAGGTCAATACAAGAACTGTAAGAACTTCATGAACTTGTGCCACCATTCTGTGGACTTTGGATTTGAAGCTGAATGGCTTTTTTTTGCCACTTCACTCGGCAAGGGGCCATGCGATGGTGTTGGGGGATTACTGAAGAGGATGGCAACAAAGGCTAGTCTAGAGAGGCCTTATCAAGACCAGATCCAGACACCTCACCAGCTGTACGAGTATGCAAAGCAAAATGTTCCCTCCTTAAATGTTGAATACTTCAGTCGGAGATTGGGAAGCTGAGGGAAACTGCTTGAGGGTCGCTTTGTAAAGGTGCGGACAGTGCCGGGGACCCGACAGTGCCGGGGACCCGACAGTTGCATTGCTTCCGTCATGTGTCATTGTTCAAAGTAAAAGTGAGTAAATTCTGTCAAGTACACAAACCCGACAAGAAACCGTGACAGCTGAAGAACATGTCATTAGGCTTGAAGGGGTGAAGGGTTACATCACAGTTCAGTATGATGGATGGTGGTGGCTCGGAATGGTCACGTCCCAGGATCAGAGAGAAAGAGAGGTGACTATTAACTTTCTCAATCCTCGTGGACCAGCGAGATCATTCACTTACCCCGAGCGACCAGTTAACCTGGTGGTATGCATGGGGGGGGGACATCCTAACCACTGCTCACCCTACCACAGCAACTGGAAGAACATAATACCTTGAAGAAAGAACACATGGCACAAGTGTCTGATGCACTGGAGGAATGGCTTCAACATTCATCATGTGTGTGAAAAGGTGAGATAATAAATTGTTAATAATCCAGAAAAATTATCAATTAAAATTTTGTGGTCTTGAACACTGTCACTGAAAAGGGAATTGCTGTCAAAGTATTGGAATGCGCATGTTCAAATTGAACAATTATTGCCATGTATGGGTGCTACAATATATACAAATTTTACGAAAATCTGAGGTTACATGACTTTTGGAAATTCAAGTCAAAGCTAAAACTTTTTTAATGTTTTCCACATTCTTTAGTGTTTTATAGCATACAAGGATAGACACAAGTGTCTATCTTTGTATGCAATAAAACACGATGTTACATTTAAAATTTAATAACACCTAAAGTATTGAAATGCGCATGATCAAACTTTCAATGATTATTGCCAAATATATATGCTTCAACATATAAAAAAAATCTGAGGTTACATGATTTTTGCTAGGTCAGGTCAAAGGTCAAATATTAAACAAAAAACATGTTTTAAAAATTTTTGTGTGTGATTAATTGTCTACACAGATAGACATTTATCAGAGCTTTAAAATGACACCAACATCACATCTGTAGGTTACCTAGGAGAGGAGATATAGCACCTGGAAGGTCGTGAGGTAGACAAGGTCGGGTCAAGCTTTGATGACCTCTATCTCTGGAAAGGAAGGTCAGGTTGAGCTAAAAATTGGTCGGTAAGATGGACTCATGAACATAAATAAACACACCAAGTTTCATCAAAATCGAAGACGGTCATGTAAATTCTTGATTGACTTGATATGGAATGCCCCAGCTGTGGATCAACGACTGGAAGCTTACTCGTATGGCAGCTGTGGATCAACGACTGGAAGCTTACTCGTGTGGCAGCTGTGGATCAACGACTGGAAGCTTACTCGTGTTGTAGCTGTGGATCAACGACTGGAAACTTACTCGTGTGGTAGCTGTGGATCAACGACTGGAAGCTTACTCGTGTGGTAGCTGTGGATCAACGACTGGAAGCTTACTCGTGTGGCAGCTGTGGATCAACGACTGGAAGCTTACTCGTGTGGTAGCTGTGGATCAACGACTGGAAGCTCACTCGTGTGGCAGCTGTGGATCAACGACTGGAAGCTTACTCGTGTGGTAGCTGTGGATCAACGACTGGAAGCTTATTCGTGTGGCAGCTGTGGATCAACGACTGGAAGCTTACTCGTGTGGTAGCTATGGATCAACGACTGGAAGCTTACTCGTGTGGTAGCTGTGGATCAACGACTGGAAGCAGACAATTGTAGATCAGTCGCTCGAGAAGTTTGTAGCCAACCGATAGTAAACTTATCGGACGACAGCTGCAGCTTCATTTGGGTTCTTGCTCGGTTTGAGGCAATAATCTGAAACTGGGCAAACTCGATTGGTTGATGGTGGCATAAACTACTTGGTGATGGTTTTTGAATTAAGTGGATTTATATGTGGAAAAAGCGTTGCTATCAGGAGGTTTTGATGCCATAAAATGGCTTATCGGGAATCGGGAGTTGAACCGTGAAATGCGATGCTGGATATGGGTGTCAGCGCTAGTTGGACAGGACATACTCAGAATCGGGACGGCAGGAACCATCAGGATCAGACTGGCAGCTCCCGGTTGCGGTCGAGCGGACATCTTTGGGACGGCAACAGACCGCACGGACCAAGGCAACCCCGAATATATGAAATTCTACATCTACAATGCTGATACAATTTTCTTCAATAATTTGAAATTAATGTTTCAGCTTATAAAAGCCTAGCACTACCTGATTATCATAATTATGATGAGCCTGACCGGAAACTTGAAAGGGACGGAACTTGTTCAGTTTGAGGGGTACACCTTGATTAATTATGTATTTAGTAATTCCCATTAAATTACAGAAGTTCATTTCTTGGGGTAGACTAATGTAATTATATATATATATATATATATATATACATATATATATGTAATTATATATATATATTAATGTAATTATATATATATATATATATATAATTACATTAGTTATATATATATAATTACATTAGTTATATATATATAATTACATTAGTTATATATATATATATGTGTGAGCTTTTTACAAGCTATATGTTCAGTTCGAGCTCTAACCCTTTAATTTTACTGTTAACTTAACAAAACATTTATAACAAGGCAAACTGCTGCCTAAAATAAAATTTTCCATAGATCTATAAATGTTTTATTTTGCCATTTTTTGCCATGGCAACGGACATTTTTATTAATGGTGTAATTAATTATTTCTTTGATGGTTCTCTTCATGTTTCCATGGTTACTGTAAAAAATATGAGTTGCAGAAAAACATGTTTACCTTGTTAATGTGTCTCACAGTTCTCTTGTCTCAAAAAAACGGAATTTTATTATATTAAATAATTAAATAAATTGTCATAATAAATATAGCCAAATTGCACCAAATGTAAGGCAGGCGACCTTGCCTCGCTCAGAAGGTCATATCTTCGCGTGAGGGGAGCATTCACTAACACTATGCATGCAGCTCAGGAAAGCTGAAGATACTACTCTCATTTAATATAAAATTAATGTTCAGTAACGTTGGTTTTTCGATTGCCGGCCCACGTGTCTTCATAATGTCCATGAACAAAACGTAATTGTTAGAGAGTTTTAGGAGGAGGATGGGCAGAAAAGTACACGTATTAAGTGAAACTAGGCCGACAGATTCTCGACAATCGGGAGGAGATCATGAGATGACGCGGACGCTGAACATCGGGGGACGCATCGGGCGAAAAGATGGCGACTCTGAGAGACCCGGATGAGGTGGTGACGGGAAAGATGAAACTGGAACCAGTTAAATACGTGAATTCGCGTGTTCTGAACCAGTTAATACATGTGTGTGGACACTCAATTTGTTCACAGAATCTCGTAAATTCACGTACGGTAACACGTGAATTGAACCAGTTCAAACACGTGATTTCACGTGTTCTGAACCAGTTAATACATGTGTATGGACACTCAATTTGTCCACATAATCTCGTAAATTCGCCTAAGGAAACACGTGTATTGACTATGATATTTAAAATACATTATGCAGGGACTGTACACGTAGGGTTATGTAACATTCTGTACAGCTAAGCCAGAATCAGACTGGATCACTCTCTTTCTCCTTGGTGTTGTCTTGATTAATCACCCTGGGGCACTGGCTGGTTAGGGCGAGTGAAATATTCCCATGGGACAAGTGTTTGAGTGCAAGCTGGGAGTCACACTGGCTTGTAAACAGGGACCAAGTGTCTGGTTCAATTATTTAATGTAGAATCTGTGTACTGGGTAATAAGTTGGAACTTATTGAAGTAGTAACTTACCAACATGGAGATATAATGATTGAATGAATAACTTTATTTTGGCTACACATACATTTTAAGATACTTACAATATGATTTGAGTCACAGATTAAACAAATAGCGGAGCAACGAAGGAGATCCTCTAGAAACCCCGCGGGGCTTATGACGAGGACCACCCAGAAATAAATCAACATATTTCAACACTTGTCTAAATAATTATACATGTTCTGCTAAATGAAAAGTTTCATCATGCTGTTGCGATAGGGGTAATGCGTGAGTATGGTTGACGGTTGATACGACATGCGCTAATGAGCCTCGTGCAGTGAAATGGCAGTGTTGGGGTGAGCATGGTTATCATTAGATGCAAAGACTTATTGCTACATTACATACAATTGTATTCATTGTTTATCTTGAATAACTATTATGTAATCATAGTGTATCTTGTACCATTATATATTTCTTAACATGTTTTACATTGTTTTGGTAACATTATATTGTGCAATCTGTGGAGCGTGTTTTCCTTCTATCTTGTTTCCATGTTTGTACTGTTGAGTGATATTGCATGATTAACACACTCTGTTCACTGTTGTTGTGTGTTTCAGGTTTTTGGTTTTTTATTTTTATATAATTTTCTCTAGGATTAACAAATAAGACCACAATAAAGAACTGTAGATGACTGGAGCCAACCTGTTGTTTGTACAATTTGGCGACGTCACATATATATTATTAATAATTGCGCTCGCCACAAATTAGCACCTGTATCAAATTAATCATTATATAATGTTCTGCAGAGGCTTAATTTATAACGCGAAAACAGAGGCGCCACATGATGAGGTCATGCGTGACTATATGGACGGTGCCTCCATCTACCGCATGACTTATCTACTACAGTTCTAGTATAACGGGTTGTAAATAAAGTGTTACTACATTGCCTTTTTGTTTCGAAGTTGCCGGGGATGTTACGTGTCGGCCTATTATGCGGATTAATACTCCCGCGATGATCATATGTTGTATAATATCACGCATTTGATTTGTGGCGATTAAATTCCGTTTCTAAAATGAAGTTGATTCGCAGAGAAATTGATAAATATGGAACGGGGTAAGTGGGTAGATGCAACTCCAAAGCAACCTATTCTGCCTTAACTTACCACAATATCGCCCGGTCCATCACAGCCGCGCTGTAACTTATCTTCTTATCTTAATAAATAATCTGCAAATTCCCAACAGGGACAACAAGCAGCTGGAGATGGAGCTATGCATCTAAGGCAAGGTGGTACTAGAGGTGCCTGTAAAGATGTTCCCTGGCCTTGTTGCTTGTACTAGTAGTGCTAGGGCTTAGACTTAGTCTAAGCTAATGTAGGCACTTCAAAGAAAAATTAGATATCATGATAGAATATTGGCAATTGATTTAAATGAAAGGTGAAATGTAAAGGAACCAAAAACTGCTTATTTTTATTAATATATCTTTATTAGATCCAAAGATATTGCAATTTTAATACGGTAAAAATTCGATTTGTATCGTATACAGGAAAAAGACTAATTTTTGTGTTTTCCTTCAATCAATGTATGATTAAAATTGCATAACTTTTTTTTTTTGGCATATATTTTAATAATTTTTTCAGGAGTTGCAAGCACATTAAGTAGGGTCATAAATATGCATAATCCAGTCATGTATCATTAAGAGCAACTCAGTTAATGCAATTAATAAGTCAATATTGGCTAGTTAGTGCGTGAAGTCAACTGACCGACACATGACATGTCCATAACTTACATGATTATGAAGATATTTGTATAATTTGTTCAGGGTTTGCAAACTCATTAACCAGGGTCATAAATATACATCACACACTCATTTCATAACTCAATTGATGCAATTGATAAGTCAAATTATGATATAAAAATATTTGATTCTGAAGATCTGATCATGGAGGAACCAACTGGATCCTGCGATCAGAATCATCATAAGATATCATAAGGTAATATAGGCTAATTAATGTGTAAACTCAACAGGCCAACACCTTTTGATAAAAGGCCATAACTTCCATGATTATGAAGACCTGTATAATGTCAAAACACATTAAGTATGGTCATAAATATACATTAATCATTTATCATTAATAGTAACTCAATTAATAAATCAACAATGGCTAATCAGCTTGCTATCTCAACAGATCAATACATTTCAATAAAAAGCCACAACTTCCATGATTATGAAGATATTTGTGTAATTTTGGCAGAGCCAAGGCTTTCTTTTCCTGCCGAAAAACACAAAAATAGTCTTGCATGGTAACTATGGTAAAATAATTATTGGAGAAATATATACTACACCCCCTGTAGTTGGTTTTCCATATAGAGTGCAACATTTTTTTTTTTTAACAATGTCATTGCATAAATATAACACAATTTATTATATATTCTGACATTTTGTAATTTCCTGCATGTACAGTTTACTGCAGGTTCAGTACAGCGATTAATTAATTATTAACTAGTGATTTAGAATATCTCTTGCGCAGTTTTTTTCAATCATTGAAAAATTACATAATAATTTCACTATTCTACTAACTTAGCACAGCCAGGCCCAACAAGTTTAATCAATATCAATCAATCTTTTATTTTAGACAAAAGAATACATGCAATATGCATTATGTAAATATACTGCTTGATATTATAGTAATATAGATATACACAATTAAAAAGTAAAAAATATATATATAAATGTACCATTACTAATAATCATTAATAAAATTTGTTTTGCAAAACAAATATCAAACAAATATTGGCTTTGTATTATTTGTAATTAATTAAAATCATATAAATGTAAATAAGTCATGATTTTTGTTAAATTGATCTTGCTCTCCAACTCCAAGAATTAAAACCAGGTAAAATTTCACAAACTAGGGAAGCTCAAAAACACCCATGTGCATTTGCGTAGCGGGAAAATATTTAGTACACAGACTAACTAAGACCTCTAGAAGAAGTCACGAACATATGGATGGCGTCATAAATAGCTTTGTCTGCTAAACTTACACCAGAAATACACCTATGTCATCTAATCGATGAATTTCACCTTAATTTTGGTTAAATTTTTATAAAAAATAGACGATCATGAAAAGGAACTTACTGTTGTCCAATCTGCCGTTGTAAGTCACAGAAAGGAATGGAAACAGTCAACAATACAGGATGTAAAACAAAAGGAGAACCCGGGTGCCGAGAATCGGCGCAGATAAACTGACATGATTTTTCGGCACGCTGCGCGAGCCACTGAGCGGATTTTGTTGAAGTGCCTATCTAAGGCCTTAGTCTTTTTAAAGTCCAATGCCAATGGCAATGACAGATTTTGAATGAGCAACTTTTTTTTACTCGGGATCTATTTAATTTATGGTTGTATAAAGTATGTCTGATATATGAACACACATGATCAGTACCTTTTTAATATGGACAATACGAATGTTAGAGAAGTCCACTCCTAATTTACCAGTTTATTTTATAAAAACAAAACTAAGCATCGAATGCGACACTGGTCCTTGAAATGTGACCATTTGAAATCTTGTAATAATTGTGTTACGCTAGTTTCATGTGAATATTTGGACAGTTGCTCACCAAGGATATGAAAAAGCGGACAGTTGCTTACCTGTGTTAATGTTATTTGATGTACAAAAATTAATAAGCAGGAATTGCGGAAACAGGGTTTATCGAGGGAACTAAAGTAAAAATGTAATTTCCCTTCCCCTGCAAAATGACAGTAAATAAAATAAGTGACAGTATAAACAACTTAATTTAACGATCCTTCCATTTCTGTTACTATTAAAATGACCACCAAGAGGCGCCAAATTTCTCCTCATATATCTACGTATATATCCTGTGGTAAATATATATATATGCATATCCTATGGTATAATTTAAAAAAGACACTTCCAGTTCCATGACGATCAACATTTAAAAATGCAAACATCAGCATCACAGAAAGTCCATTTGGCATCGCAGTAATTTGTATTGCTACTAAAACTGTCATTAATTAATTTTAGCATTATATAATGGGTAAACTTTACATTTGGTCTGATTTTATCTATTATCATTATCTATATTGCTTAAAGCCTCAAGTTGTAGTATTTAATAGGATGGCTATTTGTACCTTCAGAGTGACGCCTTACGGACTTTTTCTGAAGCTCTCATTGCGACGTCTCGGCATGCATGGACATAATGCCCTAAAGCTAAATGTTGTTTTTTATTTTGTTCGTGACGTTATAATACAGCTGTATATATTATTGATTAAAAGTTTTACAGCCCAATGAAGCCGGTGAGCCAGCTGAATCCGCCAGCCAGCCAGCCACCAGTATCTAAACGAAGCCATTCCTACCATTGGCAGACAGGTCACACAAGACCATTTTACCAATTTAGGGAAGGAATTACATTTGCTTAAATCACACTTCCAGATCATAGCAATAATTTCTAATTCTACCGCGACGCCAAACAGACTTTCTGTGAAGCTCATATGTTTTAGAATGAAATTCGTAAGGGTGAGCTGTTGTATTTAAAAATAAAATTTTTATTTTTATAAGGGTGAGCAACTGTCCGCCTTTTCATTTCCTTGGTGACCAACTGTCCGGTGGGCAACTGTCCAAACACCGGGGATTCATGCCCTTTAGCAATGGGTCCCAAATTGTTGCTGCATGTAGGAATCATTGTAAAATATCTGAGTAGGAATCATTGTAAAATATCAGAGTGGGAATCATTGTAAAATATCTGAGTGGGAATCCGTGTAGAATACTGGAATGGGAATCTGTGTGGAATACCAGAATGGGAATCCATGTGGAATACCAGAATGGGCATCTGTGTAGAATACCAGAATGGGCATCTGTGTAGAATACCTGAATGGGCATCTGTGTAGAATACCTGAATGGGCATCTGTGTAGAATACCTGAATGGGCATCTGTGTAGAATCCGTGTAGAATACATGAATGCGAATCCGTGGACAATACACGAATGCGAATCCATGTAGAATACATATACATGGAGATCTTCCTTAGATTCTCAAGTTTTTCGTATGGCATACAATGAGCAGATGACGATGAGTAGTTACTTAGATTTTTACATATATCTGTGCATCATATTATTGTTTAACTTTTTGTCTATAAATATTTTATTCATATATTTAGCTAATTAATGTTGTATTTATATATCTTAACTATTATCAATTATATATATATATATATATATATGCATCCTGTTTTAAATAATTTATTAATATTTATTTAAGCACCCCTGGGTAATTAATTTCATCACATGACTATGTATTTTATACAAATGTATTTATTGTTATTATTATTCCACCGGTGTACGATGTTATTATTCCACCGGTGTACAATGTTATTATTCCACCAGTGTACAATGTTGTTATTCCACCGGTGTACAATGTTATTATTCCACCAGTGTATAATGTTATTCCACCAGTGTACAATGTTATTATTCCACCAGTGTATAATGTTATTATTCCACCAGTGTACAATGTTATTATTATTCCACCGGTGTACAATGCCTGTGCTTGCAGTTATGTTCGACTGGTGGCAGAACAAGCAGAGGATATGTGGCATGCCTACAACCTGGTTGCAGTGGGAGATTCCTTGCGGTCCTCCACTATCAGGTGAGGCAAAGCTGTCTTCTTGTTTGCTTCACAGGTCAATAGGGGATGTCCTTAATATTTAGCGAATCACATAGACTTGTATGTGATCATGTGGAGTTCTGCACAGTTGAACTAAATACATTTGGACTTTTACGTTTCAATGAATGTCACAGACACAAGTCTTTGTTGAAATAGTTAAGCAGATATGTCCCCCGCTGCCCAAATTGACCAAAAGTCAAAGTTGATTTGAAGTTAGGATATTGTTGATTGGCTGACAATTTTGAATTTACATATTATTGTGTTACTTTTTAAAATTGATGCCGTTCTTTCCTATGGTGTTTTTAAGTCAGTCAAGAGGTTCCTTCCGAAGGTGTCTTTAAGTCAATCAAGAGGTTCCTTCCAATGGTGTCTTTAAGTCAGTCAAGAGGTTCCTTCCAATTGTGTGTTTAAGTCATTTAAGAGCAGGGTTGTTTGATTTAAATCATTTGATTTAAATCACTAAAAAAAAAATCATTGATTTATGATTTTTTTTACTTCCGATTGATTCCGCTGATTTATATAAATTTAACACAAATAATTGTTTACAAGCATCGAGATCAACAAAGTTTTGTGTGGTTTTTAATACAAAAGCACAAAGTGCGCACACTTGTGTAGCTGTATTGGCACCACATAGCCTGATAGTCAAATATTTTATGACATTGTGTATACTAGATTTAAAAAAATCAAATAAATAAAAAATCCGATTTTTTTAAAAATCATGATTTTTTTAAACTCTAGTCAAGAGGTTCCTTCCGATGGTGTCTTTAAGTCAGTCAAGAGGTTCCTTCCGATGGTGTCTTTAAGTCAGTCAAGAGGTTCCTTCCGATGGTGTCTTTAAGTCAGTCAAGAGGTTCCTTCCATCTGAATTTTCCCAAAATACTTCATTGCTATGGAGAATTTGGAATTCAAGATTTTGGAGTTCAGTAGCAATCTCTAGGAAAAATTAGATTGTGATTGAAATAATTATCACACAATAAACTACATGTCATTCTTATGCTGTTTCAATGGTGACAAATTTGATTTGATAAACCCAGAAAATAGATATATAAAATGTGACTTGGTTGATTCTGATAGCCAGCGAAACATGTGTAAGACTGTAAAGTGAAGGCTTTACATCTACCCATGTGTGTGGTCTATTACATCCCCTGGCATAGACCCCTGGTACAAGGGACCTATCACTTTTGGTGCTTTATCCATACCAGGTACTTCCACTTTCCTTCCCACAGTGCTAGGCCAGCAACACGTTGTGCAAAATTGTTTCAAGATCCTTGGGTTTGCTGTTTGGGGTACGAATCTGATGCCTCCTGGTCACAAGACAAGCACCAAAGTATTGAGCAATTGCACTGGTTGAAGTATATGGAGACCAGAATATGGTATACTCATTCAGCAATATACGTTGTATTACTGTAATGCAACATACTTCATCATTTATATATGTATTATTTAAGTGTTTAAAGATACACACATTGTTTTATGACATGGTATAATTCCTTGCTAAGTTGCTCTAGCTAGTTCTGTTGTTATGCGAAAGTATGATAACTGTGGCAGCTAGCATGAATTTGTGGTATGCGACCACAGTGGTAACCATGGTTACATACCTGTTTTTGCGTTTTTCAGGAAGGTGCAGACAGAGAGCGCCACTGGTAGTACATCAAGCAATAAAGTTCGCACGGCGTTGACTATTAATGTTGAGGCAATTGACTTTGATACGCAGGCGTGTGTCCTGCGAGTAAAAGGGCGCAACATAGAGGAAAACCAATACGTGAAGGTGAGTTATGTAACTCTTACAGACATTCTTAAAAGTGTAACTTTCCTGATGCCAGGTAAGCACATGCCTTCTTTTGTACACATAGTTCCAGAACAATTTGTGGTTCCTGAAATCTACTCAGACACTACCCTAGCCTAATATAAATGGCTGAACAAAGGCAATCTGTGTAAGCCACAATTTTTTTTTTTATTCTTTTTTATTTACATCTCCCAATTACCCCAAAGCTAAAACCAAATAGTAATTATGTATAGGTATTAAAACAATACTGAATATGTGTTAATTCACTAAATACAGCATGGCAAATATATATTAGTAACTTGTATTAAGACATAACATTGTAAAAAAAATTACTTAAGCACTAAATTATACTAATGTCGCCTTAACACATGCAATCACGTACAGCTCTTGTCCTTGTGACACTTAAAATTGCATCTCTTATGATTTTTTATGGTGTTTAACCTTTTCGATTTATTTTAAAATGTTCATTTTTATTTCCTGTTGTATATGTATGTTCTGTCAGATGGGGGCCTACCACACACTGGACCTGGAGCTCAACAGGACTTTCACCCTGGCCAAGCACGAGTGGGATAGTGTGGCCCTTGATCGCATAGGTTGGTCGTGCAGACCCTGTCCTGTTCTCTGTCCACGCTTGGGGTTCTGTCCCTTCAATTGTCATGTCAACTATCAGTTTGTTTATAAGATTTCACATTATTTTGTTGATGGGAGACACATGTGTGCAGGCACTGCTCGATCTGTTATTTTAACAAGATTTAACAAGATTTGCCATCCAAGCCAAAGGCCCAGATGGCAAGTGGACAAGGAAGCCATTGGCTTATCGAGAGTCCAACAATGTTCATCTACTTATAGCCCGCCCTCCTGAGATATGTGTCAACCTTGTTTTTAAACATATTCACGCTGCTAGCAGTTACAAATCTTAACTTAAGAAATCTTGCGTAAACCTGTGGAAAATGAATTGGGTCAATTGAGGCAGTGCACCCAGTGTGGACACTTGTAGAGTAATCAGTTTAATAAGACTGTGCAAACTATTAAATCAATTAGACAGAAATTTTGTATTACCCTTTGGTGGTTGTTTTATATGTTTGGTCCTATGCTATTACATTTACTTATACTATTACATTTACTTATACTATTACATATACTTATACTATGTGTGGAGTTTGTGTGTTGTAGAGTTTGTCTTTGTTGTTGAATTGTCATGTACTGTGTGTGTGTGTCGTATTTAATACAATATGCTCTCTGGTGTTATTGAGGTGACATGTGTTGTGTTGTAGAGTTGGCGAGTGATGTCTGTACTGTGTTATAGAGTTGGCGAGTGATGTGTGTACTGTGTTGTAGAGTTGACAAGTGATGTGTGTACTGTGTTGTAGAGTTGGCATGTGATGTGCGTACTGTGTTGTAGAGTTGGCGAGTGATGTGTGTACTGTGTTGTAGAGTTGGCATGTGATGTGCATACTGTGTTGTAGAGTTGGCGAGTGATGTGTGTACTGTGTTGTAGAGTTGGCATATGATGTGTGTACTGTGTTGTAGAGTTGGCGAGTGATGTGTGTACTGTGTTATAGAGTTGGCGAGTGATGTGTGTACTGTGTTGTAGAGTTGGCATGTGATGTGTGTACTGTGTTGTAGAGTTGGCGAGTGATATGTGCTCTGTGTTGTAGAGTTGGTGAGTGATGTGTGTACTATGTTGTAGAGTTGGCATGTGATGTGTGCACTGTGTTGTAGAGTTGGCGAGTGATATGTGTACTGTGTTGTAGAGTTGACAAGTGATATGTGTACTGTGTTGTAGAGTTGGCGAGTGATGTGTGCACTGTGTTGTAGAGTTGACAAGTGATATGTGTACTGTATTGTAGAGTTGGCGAGTGATGTGTGCACTGTGTTGTAGAGTTGGCGAGTGATGTGTGTACTATGTTGTAGATTTGACAAGTGATGTGTGTACTATGTTGTAGAGTTGACAAGTGATGTGTGTACTGTGTTGTAGAGTTGGCATGTGATGTGTGTACTGTGCTGTAGAGTTGACAAGTGATGTGTGTACTGTGTTGTAGAGTTGACAAGTGATGTATGTACTGCATACACACATCATCGAGTGATGGGTGTACTATGTTGTAGAGTTGGCAAGTGATGTGTGTACTGTGTTGTAGAGTTGGCATGTGATGTGACGCAGCATGCAGACGTGGCAGCTGTCGTCATGCAGGAGGGCCTGGCCCATGTGTGCCTCGTCACTCCCAGCATGACTCTGGTCCGCAGCAAAATTGAGACTACAATCCCACGCAAACGCAAGGGTCTCTGCTCCCAGCACGACAAGGTCTGCTATTGTTGTTGATGCTCTCCTCTTTGTCCCTGAGGGAGAGGCTGGCAGTAATACTGGTTCTTTGTCCCTGAGGGAGAGGCTGGCAGTAATACTGGTTCTTTGTCCCTGAGGGAGAGGCTGGCAGTAATACTGGTTCCTTGTTTGTGTTTCCTTCTGTCATTGTTCCCATCTCACTGCCAGTTCCTCCACCTATCTCCACTCCCCCATCCATCGCTCTCGTTCTCCCTTTCCAATCCCGCCAAATCTCCCATCTCGGTAGCGTTCTCTCCTTCTACCTTCCACTCCGAGCGCATCCACTCTCTTCATTAACCCTTCCATTCGTCCAGTGTCCAGCCCACTCTAACCGAACCCTTACCAGTTTCTTCCGGAAACTCTCTAAGGTGGCTTAATATGTGTGTGTGTGAGCAACAGTGGGGACAGTTTCACTTGTGTGATCCCATGTGTGGGCAACAGTGGGGACAGTTTCACTTGTGTGATCCCATGTGTGAGCAACAGTGGGGACAGTTTCACTTGTGTGATCCCATGTGTGAGCAACAGTGGGGACAGTTTCACTTGTGTGATCCCATGTGTGAGCAACAGTGGGGACAGTTTCACTTGTGTGATCCCATGTGTGAGCAACAGTGGGGACAGTTTCACTTGTGTGATCCCATGTGTGAGCAACAGTGGGGACAGTTTCACTTGTGTGATCCCATGTGTGAGCAACAGTGGGGACAGTTTCACTTGTGTGATCCCATGTGTGAGCAACAGTGGGGACAGTTTCACTTGTGTGATCCCATGTGTGAGCAACAGTGGGGACAGTTTCACTTGTGTGATCCCATGTGTGAGCAACAGTGGGGACAGTTTCACTTGTGTGATCCCATGTGTGAGCAACAGTGGGGACAGTTTCACTTGTGTGATCCCATGTGTGAGCAACAGTGGGGACAGTTTCACTTGTGTGATCCCATGTGTGAGCAACAGTGGGGACAGTTTCACTTGTGTGATCCCATGTGTGAGCAACAGTGGGGACAGTTTCACTTGTGTGATCCCATGTGTGAGCAACAGTGGGGACAGTTTCACTTGTGTGATCCCATGTGTGAGCAACAGTGGGGACAGTTTCACTTGTGTGATCCCATGTGTGAGCAACAGTGGGGACAGTTTCACTTGTGTGATCCCATGTGTGAGCAACAGTGGGGACAGTTTCACTTGTGTGATCCCATGTGTGAGCAACAGTGGGGACAGTTTCACTTGTGTGATCCCATGTGTGAGCAACAGTGGGGACAGTTTCACTTGTGTGATCCCATGTGTGAGCAACAGTGGGGACAGTTTCACTTGTGTGATCCCATGTGTGAGCAACAGTGGGGACAGTTTCACTTGTGTGATCCCATGTGTGGGCAACAGTGGGGACAGTTTCACTTGTGTGATCCCATGTGTGGGCAACAGTGGGGACAGTTTCACTTGTGTGATCCCATGTGTTGGCAACAGTGGGGACGGTTTCACTTGTGTGATCCCATGTGTGAGCAACAGTGGGGACAGTTTCACTTGTGCTGCTTTCAAGATTTTCTGGCTTATGTTCTTTCATTGATTTCGGTCATGTGATATCAGCCAGTCTAGATCTCGCTGGTTTCGAAGACGCTTGCTGACGTCCTGCAGATATTTGCCAAGGGCAGTTTTTGTTTGTGGTCGCCCTTTGGCAGCCAGCAATGTCAGCTGATGTGAAATACTGTTCTTGAGTCTTTCCTGGGCGAATCAGAACTACAAATCATGCGAATGCTGCTTGCAGAAACAACATTGGAACCAAGATTAAAACAGGGCAAATGTCCAACATCCATAGACAAGGAGACAATCTATTGCCTTTACTCTTAGCGATCTACTTGGAAGCAGCCCTCCGTCATCTGAGAAACAACTTGCCACAACGTCCTCGAGAAGACACTGAAATGTCATAGTACACAGCATACGCCGACAACGTTGACTTCACCAGCAATCATATGCTGACAACGTTGACTTCATCAGCAATCATACGCTGACAACGTTGACTTCATCAGCAATCATACACTGACAACGTTGACTTCATCAGCAATCATACGCTGACAACGTTGACTTCATCAGCAATCATATGCTGACAACTTTGACTTCATCAGCAATCTTATGCTGACAACTTTGACTTCATCAGCAATCATATGCTGACAACGTTGACTTCATCAGCAATCATACGCTGACAACGTTGACTTCATCAGCAATCATACGCTGACAACGTTGACTTCATCAGCAATCATACACTGACAACTTTGACTTTATCAGCAATCATATGCTGACAATGTTGACTTCATCAGCAATCATATGCCGACAACGTTGACTTCATCAGCAATCATACATTGACTTCATCAGCAATCATACGCTGACAACATTGACTTCATCAGCAATCATACGCGGACAACGTTGACTTCATCAGCAATCATACGCTGACAACGTTGACTTCATCAGCAATCATACGCCGACAACGTTGACTTCATCAGCAATCATATGCGGACAATGTTGACTTCATCAGCAATCATACGCCGACAACGTTGACTTCATCAGCAATGCCAGCCAATTCCTGGACGAGGTGCAACGAATTGCTCCTGGTTGCCTGTCACAAACGAAAAATCCATGCTGGAGAGGACTGGCGCATGACATGCAAGCTAGGCTCTCTACTTGGGGACGTGCAAGACGTGGCACGGAGAAAGCAACTTGCGGCTGTGGCTTTCCGGAAGCTGTGGTCTCTTTGGGTCAGACACCACCATGAATCCCAAGACCTCGGCTGTGACTGTACAATGTGTTCATTCCCTGCTCACATACAACATGGGCACATGGGAACTAACGCCAATGGAATGGGCCAGGTTTGATGCATTCCACCGCTCTACTGAAAATGTGCATGCATCCCACTGTGCTTGTCTGCCATCAAAGCTTGGTGGAGTCTGTCTGGACATGGGCATCGTATGCCACATCAAGCCCCTGCACAGCTGGCCATAGACCAGTAGGTTTAATATGTACAATATATAATCAAAATTGTGGCTCCAAGTGACCTGTGTTTAAATTATATTATGTCTCTTGCGTGCATACATAAAAAAAAAATAAAAAACTTTAAAATACTCATGATATGTAATTATAACTACCACAATTTGCTGTCGTTGCCACAATTTATTGACAGGGACAAATCGAGACATTCAAACAAGGTATCACTATATAAAATTTAACAACCTTTGTTATTTTTATTTTCCAGAGTTTGACGCGATTTTATGATCAGATTATTCAGGCAATCTTACGACACTTTAACTTTGACGGTGAGTTATAATTCATTGTTGTGTTATGTACTTGATATCACATCAAATTCTTGGAAAAGAGCTATATACTGTATTTATGATTATATTATTTATTTAATAAATATATTATTATTTAATATGTAGTTTAAGGTTTTCTTTATATGCAGTTATATGTAATTAGACTTGATGCTTTCACCTGTTCCAGTTGTCAAGTGTGTGCTTGTCGCCAGCCCGGGTTTTGTCAAGGTATGTAACATCCTTCCTAAGACATAATCACCCAGCTCCCTGTATCCACCATGGGTTACATCCTTCCTAATACATAATCACCCAGTTCCCTGTATCCACCACTGGGTAACGTCCTTCCTAATACGTAATCACCCAACTCCCTGTATCCACCACTGGGTAACATCCTTCCTAATACGTAATCACCCAACTCCCTGTATCCACCACTGGGTAACATCCTTCCTAAGACATAATCACCCAGCTCCCTGTATCCACCACTGGGTAGCATCCTTCCTAATACATAATCACCCAACTCCCTGTATCCACCACTGGGTAACATCCTTCCTAATACATAATCACCCAGCTCCCTGTATCCACCACTGGGTCACATCCTTCTTAAGACATAATCACCTAGCTCCCTGTATCCACCACTGGGTAACATCCTTCTTAATACGTAATCACCCAGCTCCCTGTATCCACCACTGGGTAGCATCCTTCCTAAGACATAATCACCCAGCTCCCTGTATCCACCACTGGGTAACATCCTTCCTAATACATAATCACCCAGCTCCCTGTATCCACCACTGGGTAACATCCTTCCTAATACATAATCACCCAGCTCCCTGTATCCACCACTGGGTATCATCCTTCCTAATACATAATCACCCAGCTCCCTGTATCCACCACTGGGTCACATCCTTCCTAAGACATAATCACCCAGCTCCCTGTATCCACCAGTGCGTCACATCCTTCCTAATACGTAATCACCCAACTCCCTGTATCCACCATTGGTTCACATCCTTCCTAATACGTAATCACCCAACTCCCTGTATCCACCACTGGGTAACATCCTTCCTAAGACATAATCACCCAGCTCCCTGTATCCACCATGGGTTACATCCTTCCTAATACATAATCACCCAGCTCCCTATATTCCACCGCTGGACAACTTCTCTGTGGATGTAAATCGCGGCATAGACAGCTTTCCTCAGGTTGCTGCCTATGTTAGGAATACATTGACATGGGATGTGAATTTGAAGTAGTTTCTGTCTACCTGACCAAACCTTTGTCACGTGCATTACTGATGACATCCAGTCTTTTGTACATTGGGCATAGAATTTATTTTCTAGAAGGTTTCTTTGTTTAATTATATTTGTAAGCATAAAGACCATCTCGCAATATTGAAAGTTATTCAACTCGTTTTATGGTGGTAAAGTTTACCAGTGCTGACTAGTTAGACAACAGTGATATATTTTACTGACAACCTTCACCTGGGTCATGCTGTGTCAAATCAACCAATGGTCAAAAAGTGGATGTCTCAGAATTTTTTTAAATCTTAACCAATGAATAAGTGGCTGTACCTACTTCTGCAAACAAACTAAGGATTTGTATGCAGATTGTGTCTGTAATGCCCTACAATGTAAATGGGGGTAAGCGCCCCCAAAAAAGTGCCTATTATTTTTTATCTGTTTTCAGGTGCTTCTAGCTTAAGAAGTTTACAACTATATATCTTAAACTTGCTGTTTATGTAGACATATTGGAACAGATTATCTGTGCAAAATTCAAGAAATGATAGGGCAAAGGACAATGGGTATACTGGGTGCACGAAAATAGAAAATAATTGGGTCTTTTTCTAGAAGGATTTCAGCAGCCTGTATTTCATTGTTGTGTTACAGTACAATGACCAAATTGCTGCCATCTGTTATTAGGGACGCTGACATTAACCTGTTAGTTCAGTAGGCTTTTAGTTGCCATACTTTCAGAATAATTCAGCCTTAAACTTAAACTTTTTCTATATTTTACAAATTTCAGCACACAAAATGAGAATGTTGGACAACCACAATTTTTTTACTGAACATAGTCCTTCGTTAGGTAAACAACATAGTCCTTCGTTAGGTAAACAACATAGTCCTTCGTTAGGTAAACAACATAGTCCTTCGTTAGGTAAACAACATAGTCCTTCGTTAGGTAAGCAACATAGTCCTTCATTAGGTAAACAACATACTCCTTCGTTAGGTAAACAACATAGTCCTTCGTTAGGTAAACAACATAGTCCTTCATTAGGTAAACAACATAGTCCTTCGTTAGGTAAACAACATAGTCCTTCGTTAGGTAAACAACATAGTCTTTCATTAGGTAAACAACATAGTCCTTCGTCAGTTAAACAACATAGTCTTTCATTAGGTAAACAACATAGTCCTTCGTTAGGTAAACAACATAGTCTTTCGTTAGGTAAACAACATAGTCCTTCGTTAGGTAAACAACATAGTCCTTCGTTAGGTAAACAACAGAGTCCTTCGTTAGGTAAACAACATAGTCCTTCGTTAGGTAAACAACATAGTCCTTCATTAGGTAAACAACATAGTCCTTCATTAGGTAAACAACATAGTCCTTCATTAGGTAAACAACATAGTCCTTCATTAGGTAAACAACATAGTCTTTCATTAGGTAAACAACATAGTCCTTCATTAGGTAAACAACATAGTCCTTCGTTAGGTAAACAACATAGTCCTTCATTAGGTAATCAACATATTACAATTTCAGGATAGTGTCCTTTCACTTTTATTTTGGATATTTTTGGCCAATTTGGGAGAAATTTAGAAAGAGAGAAAAACGCCATTGGGCAGAACAGTGACTTTCAGCTGCAATATAAATTAAATGAGACAGAACACCATCCTGAAATTTTAATATGTTGTTTACCTAATGCACAGTTAAAAAATGGTGATCATATGACTTGTCCCACATTCTCATTTTGGGTGCTGAAATTCGTAAAATAAAAATTTATGGCTGAATTATTCTGAAGGTATAGAAACTTGAAGTATCCCTGACAATATATGTTGGCAATTTAGACACTGTACTGTAACACAAAAATAAAATACAGACTGCTGAAATCCTTCCCAGAATTTGTTTTCATATTCTTTTCCATTTTCGTGCACCTGGTATACCCAGTGTCCTTTGTTCTATAATTCCTGAAATTTGCATAGATAATCTGCACCAACATGTTTATATATTCAGCAAATTTCAGTTATGTAGCTTGTAAACTTTTCAAGTTAGAAGCACATACACAATTTGCATGTAACTGCTTAGTTCTTTTGCTGAAGTGCTCAGGTATAGTTACTTATTCATTGGTTAAAATTTAAGCAAAATCTGAGACACCAACTTTTGAAATTTCCTGAAAATTGGTTGATTTGATACAGAATGACTCACCTGTGGTTGGTCATGTCACTCATACTTAAGATACCATCCAGAATTGTCACCAGATGTGCATGTGTAGTAGTTGAAAAGGAACTGGCCTACTGTACTTAGTGAGCACTGGAGTGTGTCAACCTATTCCTAGGCAATCGTGTGATCATGTAACAAAGACTAATGTCACAGTGTCATGTAGTGAGTAGACAGTGTGTCTTGCTCCAGGACCAGTTCCACGAGTACATGTTCCAGCAAGCAGCGAGGAACGACTACAAACTGCTGCTGGACAACAAGTCAAAGTTCCTTCTTCTTCACTCTTCGTCCGGCTTCAAACACGCTCTCACAGGCAAGCCACGCGGTCACTGCTACTAGGTCCACACCTGCCGAGCAGTGTCACATTTAGGAGGAGTCATTAGGCCAGCCCCACTTTGGCTTGGAGTTTTCATTGTTTTCTTTATATATATATATATATATATATATATATATATATATATATATATATGTCACCACCACATGACAGCATGGCAGGTTATGGGTGACTAGGCTTGGCTCCCTTTTCGCGATCCTAAATACGCCCCTGTTTCCCAGTCACCCAATGTGACGGGATATCTCAAGTCTCCCAATGTGTCCTACTTTTTGGTAATTTTTCAAAGATCCTCCCGATCTCCCACTTCCCAACAAAGTGCTCCCACTTTTACTTTGTCATTTTTTTCTTTGATTTTCATGTTTTTTAATGTTCATTTACATACGATTGTACGATACAAGTTAATGAATTATGGATATAAATATTGGATATAATGATGTGTTCCATCATATTCCAGTAGCTTTGTATGTTTGCTATTGCTAAAATTCACTTTTATAACAAGAAACCACTTTTTGCAATGAGAAACTGCAACATCGTGGAGGTAAAATTGTTTAGTATGTGTATGCATCGTACATATGTGTATGCACCGTACATATGTGTATGCACCGTACATATGTGTATGCACCGTACATATGTGTATGCACCGTACATATGTGTATGCACTGTACATGTGTATGCACCGTACATGTTATGTGTATGCACCATACATATGTGTACATATATGTACATACATGTACATATGTGTGTGCACCATACATATGTTTATGCACTGTACATGTGTACATATATGTACATATGTGTATGCACTGTACATGTGTGTATGTTTTTAACTAGAAATAAAGATATTCATAAAGAAGCTATGGCTACGTTGGTGTGGACGTGTTTCAGAAGTCTTGCAAGACCCGTCAGTCAATGTGAAGCTGTCAGACACGAAGGCTCTCGGTGAAGTGAAGACGCTGGACGACTTCTACCAGATGCTCCAGAATGACGCAAACAGAGCCTTCTATGGGTGAGTGACCAGTCGTCTGGTCAAGATAGTGACCAGTCATCCGGTTAGGGTACAATGGGCTGGAGCTGGCTACATAAACACCAGACTTTCATTTTATCATTCCTGACCAGTAGCATATTTGGGGGATCATTGGGCCATGGACCCCCTTTGGGCCATGGACCCCTTTTGGCTAAATGTTTAGTAAGCTAAATGGTGACCAAGCTTGCCCCCCCTTGCGAGACCGTAAATACGCTACTGTTCCAGACCACTGTTGGACTGTAATGTATGACCCTACAGAGCTTAGTGTTTAAAAAATATCTGAAATTTCAAATACTTTTTCATTCAAATATAAGTGCAAATTGAATAGTTGAACGTATTCAAATGGAAAGACGGTAAACATTTTATTTAAATCAATTTACATTTGACTCCATGTCTCGTTTCTGTGCATCCTTTTTTGTGCACATTCCTATGACCCCTTGAATCGGTGAATTGTAAAGTTAGTTTTATGACCTGTCCTGACCAACCGTTGCAGCATCAGACATGTGGAGAAGGCTTGTGAGATGCAGGCCATTGAAGTACTGCTCATTACAGATGAACTCTTCAGGTAAGTCATCTACATCCACTCACTTGTGTTGACTGCTCAGGTCAATGGTCAGTCTTCACACAGCTCAACATTAATGGTTGTCTGATTGCCCAAATTCAGAAGTGACTTTCTTACTTAAATACATTTTGGATATTGTAACTTTATTTTGAAATCTGTTTTTGGAAGAGGTAGAGGTGATCATCTACAGGAAGAGTTGTTTACGGTGTCGGGGGAGGTGTTGTTGGGAGAGGTAGAGGTGGTCATCTACAGGAAGAGTTGTTTACGGTGTCGGGGGAGGTGTTGTTGGGAGAGGTAGAGGTGATCATCTACAGGAAGAGTTGTTTACGGTGTCGGGGGAGGTGTTTTTGGAAGAGGTAGAGGTGATCATCCACAGGAAGAGTTGTTTACGGTGTCGGGGGAGGTGTTGTTGGGAGAGGTAGAGGTGGTCATCTACAGGATGAGTTGTTTACAGTGTCAGGGGGAGGTGTTGTTGGGAGAGGTAGAGGTGGTCATCTACAGGAAGAGTTGTTTACGGTGTCGGGGGAGGTGTTGTTGGGAGAGGTAGAGGTGGTCATCTACAGGATGAGTTGTTTACGGTGTCAGGGGGAGGTGTTGTTGGGAGAGGTAGAGGTGGTCATCTACAGGATGAGTTTTTTACGGTGTCAGGGGGAGGTGTTGTTGGGAGAGGTAGAGGTGGTCATCTACAGGATGAGTTGTTTACAGTGTCAGGGGGAGGTGTTGCTGGGAGAGGTAGAGGTGGTCATCTACAGGATGAGTTGTTTACAGTGTCACGGGGAGGTGTTGTTGGGAGAGGTAGAGGTGGTCATCTATAGGATGAGTTGTTTACGGTGTCAGGGGGAGGTGTTGTTGGAAGAGGTAGAGGTGGTCATCTACAGGATGAGTTGTTTACGGTGTCACAGGGAGGTGTTATTGGGGTGTTGGGGGATGTTTAAAGTATCATGAGGAGATGTTTGGAATGTCAGAGGGTGATGTTTGGAATGTTAGGGGGAGATGTTTGGGGTGTCAGGGGCATATGTTTAGAATGTTGGGGGAGATGTTTGGGTGTCGGGCAGATGTTTGAGGTGTCAGGGGCAGATGTTTGGTGTGTCAGGGGCAGATATTTAGGGTGTTGGGGGATGTTTAAGGTATCATGGGGAGATGTTTGGAATGTCAGGGGGTGGTGTTTGGAATGTTAGGGGGAGATATTTGGTGTGTCAGGGGCAGATGTTTGGAGTGTCAGGGGCAGATGTTTGGAATGTTAGGGGGAGATGTTTGGGGTGTCAGGGGCAGATGTTTGGGGTGTCAGGGGGAGGTATTTGGGGTGTTAGCGGAGGTGTTTGGAATGTTACGGGGAGATGTTTGGGGTGTTAGGGGCAGATGTTTGCTGTGTATTCAACACATATAAATGTGTTTGTTGTGGGGGATGTTTAAGGTGTCAGGGGGAGGTGTTTGGACTGTTAGGTGTCGGGGAGATGTTAGCTGATGTTAGTATTCAACACATATAAATGTGTTTGTTGCAGGGCAAATGACGTGGCAGTGAGACAACGCTACGTCAAGCTGGTTGACAGTGTCAAGGAAATCGGTGGTGAAGTGAAGATCTTCTCTAGTCTACACGTCTCTGGAGAACGTACGTTGCTAACAAAGTCTATGTTTGTTTCCACATATTGAATGAGTTGCTATGTTTATTTAACCAATGATGTTTTCAATTATCAAAATTGTCCTCTGAAACAGTAAGATGAGTTGAACTAAAGTTTAATTCACAATTCAAGCCACAGCTGGAACCTGCATTGCCTCTATTCATTATTGGTGTTGTCTCCCTGATTATTGATTTGTATCGCCTCCATTCATTATTGGTGTTGTCTTCCTGATTATTGATCTGCATCGCCATCGCCTGTGTGGGACAACCTGCTCACCTTACCATCTGGCGAGATGAGAGGGTGCTGTGTGGGACAACCTGCTCACCTTACCATCTGGCGAGATGAGGGGGTGCTGTGTGGGACAACCTGCTCACCTTACCATCTGGCGAGATGAGGGGGTGCTGTGTGGGACAACCTGCTCACCTTACCATCTGGCGAGATGAGGGGGTGCTGTGTGGGACAACCTGCTCACCTTACCATCTGGCGAGATGAGGGGGTGCTGTGTGGGACAACCTGCTCACCTTACCATCTGGCGAGATGAGGGGGTGCTGTGTGGGACAACCTGCTCACCTTACCATCTGGCGAGATGAGGGGGTGCTGTGTGGGACAACCTGCTCACCTTACCATCTGGCGAGATGAGGGGGTGCTGTGTGGGACAACCTGCTCACCTTACCATCTGGCGAGATGAGGGGGTGCTGTGTGGGACAACCTGCTCACCTTACCATCTGGCGAGATGAGGGGGTGCTGTGTGGGACAACCTGCTCACCTTACCATCTGGCGAGATGAGGGGGTGCTGTGTGGGACAACCTGCTCACCTTACCATCTGGCGAGATGAGGGGGTGCTGTGTGGGACAACCTGCTCACCTTACCATCTGGCGAGATGAGGGGGTGCTGTGTGGGACAACCTGCTCACCTTACCATCTGGCGAGATGAGGGGGTGCTGTGTGGGACAACCTGCTCACCTTACCATCTGGCGAGATGAGGGGGTGCTGTGTGGGACAACCTGCTCACCTTACCATCTGGCGAGATGAGGGGGTGCTGTGTGGGACAACCTGCTCACCTTACCATCTGGCGAGATGAGGGGGTGCTGTGTGGGACAACCTGCTCACCTTACCATCTGGCGAGATGAGGGGGTGCTGTGTGGGACAACCTGCTCACCTTACCATCTGGCGAGATGAGGGGGTGCTGTGTGGGACAACCTGCTCACCTTACCATCTGGCGAGATGAGGGGGTGCTGTGTGGGACAACCTGCTCACCTTACCATCTGGCGAGATGAGGGGGTGCTGTGTGGGACAACCTGCTCACCTTACCATCTGGCGAGATGAGGGGGTGCTGTGTGGGACAACCTGCTCACCTTACCATCTGGCGAGATGAGGGGGTGCTGTGTGGGACAACCTGCTCACCTTACCATCTGGCGAGATGAGGGGGTGCTGTGTGGGACAACCTGCTCACCTTACCATCTGGCGAGATGAGGGGGTGCTGTGTGGGACAACCTGCTCACCTTACCATCTGGCGAGATGAGGGGGTGCTGTGTGCGACAACCTGCTCACCTTACCATCTGGCGAGATGAGGGGGTGCTGTGTGCGACAACCTGCTCACCTTACCATATGGCGAGCATAAGGAACACTAAATCTCACAATTCAGTTGCTGCTGAAGTTAACCGAAGGTTATTAAAACATTGAAAGTAAGTTAACTTTATAGTTGTGTAAAGAAGAAAATTGTATAATCAAGATCCATTGTGTGTTCTGTTTGTAGAGTTGGGTCAGTTATCGGGAGTGGCGGCCATCCTCCGATTCCCAATCGCAGACCCAGAGGATGACGATGACTCCTCCAGTGATGGGGGAGAGTGACGGACACGTCAACATCGCCTGTCAACTGAATCAACTCAACTCGTGGTGTTGGGTGGGCGCAGTCAGTAGAACAGAGCTGGCTCACTCAGCTTCAGTCTAGAACCTTTCTTCATTCCGTTGTTAGCACCTCGGCCATACAAACAACAAACTCACTTTTGTTACAGGGAGAAAGGGGACCTATGCAGGGGAAGGGGATATGTAGTGAGGATGTAGATGTAGGCAGGGATGAAGTGGATCCCCATTTGCGATAAACAGGAGTTAATTACTTAATTTGTGGACCTAATGTTTCGAAAACATTTCATTGCAGCGGTTCTGCCCCACAAGTTTTAATGTGGTCATCTAACTTTGGATTTATATTTGTTACATTTGTTTGTTGCTACTAAACTTTAGCGACAACATAATACCATGTTAGGAAGACAAAATGGGCGGTATAGTTATGACTGGTCTGTATTTATGGCAGGACTGCATTAACTTGACATGTGGTTATATAACGGAACTGGAGTAGGTGTTTACCTCTGTCAAAGCTGTGGGTTAAACAGGATGTGAAAATTAACCAAAGGAGATTGGTCACCTGTGCCTAGTATACATACATGCATATGTACACATCTGTACACATCTGTACAAGCACACACGAATATGTGCAGATACATATTTATATAATAATACATACGTGTATACATACACACACATATTTACATACATACATAAATACAAACACTATTCAAGTATCACCAATTGTGCACCTGTGATATGATTAGGAAATTAACGTTACATTGCTGACTCGAGCAGTAATTATATTTATTTGGAGCTTAAACGATTTCACAACTCGGGTGTTTCTGTGTGTTTGTCTCGACGCTGTTGCTATAACCTCGCCGGATTACAGAGATTTTTTACCTAATTAGGAGATTTTCTATTCGCACCTACTACTATTTCACAATTTGCCATATAGACATGCTTTATAGATGTTTATGAAAAATACACAAACACACATGAATGAAAATACACAAATGTGCTATTTCATAAGCAAATAGCTGTGTTTCTCCAGGGCAGTTCTCATATAAGAGTATGTATGCTCGTATGGGATCTCATGGCAGAAGATTTTTTTCAAGGCGGTTAATATTTTTTCATTGGTGGCGCCTTCTACCATGTCTTCTACCCGAATTACGCAAGAGCTCTAATGCGTTTCTAGACCCTAGTCTAGCATTCATAATTCATTCAATCATCCAGCCCCAAACCCTGAAATCAATGAAAAAATCATAAAATCAAATACAACAAAAACGGGCGCTTGAAAAATTACCAAAAGGTGGGAGATTTCCCGCCATATAATGAAACTTGGGCACAAACAAAGACATATTTAACTTGACACAATATTTATTGCCTTACACAATCATTCAAAGTTGACACTAACAAATAATTTAGATAAATCTTATGTACAATAGCAAAATAAAAATCTTTAAATTAAACATCATGCAATTCCGTTTTTGAGAAGACACTGGACACTGGAGTACTGGATCCTTGTGACAGTTCATATCTCACGGCCGCTACTTTCACACACCATCATTCAACTGGGCAAGTAGTAATAATGACCACTGTAACGTATGAACATGGATGCCATTAAACATGCTCACATGAACAACAACTTAACGACAGCTTGGTCATTACAGCTTAAAGCTGTAGAATGTCTTGCTGAACATGTGAGGGATATAAACATTGGTGTACACAACACACATGTACAACACATATACAAACATTGGTGTAAACAACACCCATATAAACATTGGTGTAAACAGCACACAGACAACACTGGAGGAACAAGCGAATGGCTAACACTGAATGTCCTCATATAAGGTCAAACCTAACCACAACAGAGAGTATCTTGATGACCCAGACCCACAGGTTGAGTATTTTGATGACCCAAGTCCACCCAGACTCACAGGTTGAGTATCTTGATGACTCAAGTCCACCCAGACTCACAGGTTGAGTATCTTGATGACTCAAGTCCACCCAGACTCACAGGTTGAGTATCTTGATGACCCAAGTCCACCCAGACTCAGGTTGAGTATCTTGATGACTTAAGTCCATCCTGGCTCACAGGTTGAGTATATTGATGACTCCAGTCCACCCTGGCTCACATGTTGAGTATCTTAATGACTCAAGTCCACCCTGGCCTTGATCACAGGTTGTGTATTTTGACGACTTAAGTCCACCCTGGCCTGACTCATAGGTTGAGTATCTTGATGACTCAAGTCCATCCAGGCTCACTCACAGGTTGAGTATCTTGAACTCAAGCCTATCCCAGCTTACAGGTTGAGTATCTTGATGACTCAAACCGAGTATCGTGATGACTCAAGTCCACCCTGACTCACAGGTTGAGTTTATTGATGACTCAAGCCCACCAAAACTCACAGACTTGAGTATCTTGATGACTCAAGCCCACCAAGACTTACATATTGAGTTTCTTGACTCAAGCCCACGCTTAGTCAAAGGTTGAGTATCTTGATGAGTCGGTTGCAGTGCTGCATCACGTTGGTGATGCTGTGGCGTCCCATACTCTTGCTCAGACTCAGCGATGGCCTCAGTTGCCGTGACAATGCTGTTGATGACACTGGTGACGTCGGTTGACTGCTGCGGACACGACTGTCCGACACGCGGGATAATTTGTTGACTGCCTTCAATTTCAGCAGCTCCTGTCATGAGGTAAGTCATGGGGTAAGTCATGGGGTAAGTCTTGTGTAAGTCATTTATGTTTTGTAAAAGTCACATCTATAAATAAATAAAGTCAAACCTATGATATACTAATGCCACTTTTACCTTATTCAATGTATCGCTTCAATTATTTCACTTTACATGATTACACAAGTGATTACATTACTTACTACATTACATAAAATCATGTCCTCCCAACAACAGACACACTGTGATGAGAGCCAGCAACAGAAACTGGTGAATCCTACTGCAGTAGTTGCTGTCATCGAGAGACAACGGTGTTTTCTTCTGATAGGACGCCATGTAATGTGAATCCTACTGCAGTAGTTGCTGTCATCGAGAGACAACGGTGTTTTCTTCTGATAGGACGCCATGTAATGTGAATCCTACTGCAGTAGTTGCTGTCATCGAGAGACAACGGTGTTTTCTTCTGATAGGACGCCATGTAATGTGAATCCTACTGCAGTAGTTGCTGTCATCGAGAGACAACGGTGTTTTCTTCTGATAGGACGCCATGTAATGTGAATCCTACTGCAGTAGTTGCTGTCATCGAGAGACAACGGTGTTTTCTTCTGATAGGACGCCATGTAATGTGAATCCTACTGCAGTAGTTGCTGTCATCGAGAGACAACGGTGTTTTCTTCTGATAGGACGCCATGTAATGTGAATCCTACTGCAGTAGTTGCTGTCATCGAGAGACAACGGTGTTTTCTTCTGATAGGACGCCATGTAATGTGAATCCTACTGCAGTAGTTGCTGTCATCGAGAGACAACGGTGTTTTCTTCTGATAGGACGCCATGTAATGTGAATCCTACTGCAGTAGTTGCTGTCATCGAGAGACAACGGTGTTTTCTTCTGATAGGACGCCATGTAATGTGAATCCTACTGCAGTAGTTGCTGTCATCGAGAGACAACGGTGTTTTCTTCTGATAGGACGCCATGTAATGTGAATCCTACTGCAGTAGTTGCTGTCATCGAGAGACAACGGTGTTTTCTTCTGATAGGACGCCATGTAATGTGAATCCTACTGCAGTAGTTGCTGTCATCGAGAGACAACGGTGTTTTCTTCTGATAGGACGCCATGTAATGTGAATCCTACTGCAGTAGTTGCTGTCATCGAGAGACAACGGTGTTTTCTTCTGATAGGACGCCATGTAATGTGAATCCTACTGCAGTAGTTGCTGTCATCGAGAGACAACGGTGTTTTCTTCTGATAGGACGCCATGTAATGTGAATCCTACTGCAGTAGTTGCTGTCATCGAGAGACAACGGTGTTTTCTTCTGATAGGACGCCATGTAATGTGAATCCTACTGCAGTAGTTGCTGTCATCGAGAGACAACGGTGTTTTCTTCTGATAGGACGCCATGTAATGTGAATCCTACTGCAGTAGTTGCTGTCATCGAGAGACAACGGTGTTTTCTTCTGATAGGACGCCATGTAATGTGAATCCTACTGCAGTAGTTGCTGTCATCGAGAGACAACGGTGTTTTCTTCTGATAGGACGCCATGTAATGTGAATCCTACTGCAGTAGTTGCTGTCATCGAGAGACAACGGTGTTTTCTTCTGATAGGACGCCATGTAATGTGAATCCTACTGCAGTAGTTGCTGTCATCGAGAGACAACGGTGTTTTCTTCTGATAGGACGCCATGTAATGTGAATCCTACTGCAGTAGTTGCTGTCATCGAGAGACAACGGTGTTTTCTTCTGATAGGACGCCATGTAATGTGAATCCTACTGCAGTAGTTGCTGTCATCGAGAGACAACGGTGTTTTCTTCTGATAGGACGCCATGTAATGTGAATCCTACTGCAGTAGTTGCTGTCATCGAGAGACAACGGTGTTTTCTTCTGATAGGACGCCATGTAATGTGAATCCTACTGCAGTAGTTGCTGTCATCGAGAGACAACGGTGTTTTCTTCTGATAGGACGCCATGTAATGTGAATCCTACTGCAGTAGTTGCTGTCATCGAGAGACAACGGTGTTTTCTTCTGATAGGACGCCATGTAATGTGAATCCTACTGCAGTAGTTGCTGTCATCGAGAGACAACGGTGTTTTCTTCTGATAGGACGCCATGTAATGTGAATCCTACTGCAGTAGTTGCTGTCATCGAGAGACAACGGTGTTTTCTTCTGATAGGACGCCATGTAATGTGAATCCTACTGCAGTAGTTGCTGTCATCGAGAGACAACGGTGTTTTCTTCTGATAGGACGCCATGTAATGTGAATCCTACTGCAGTAGTTGCTGTCATCGAGAGACAACGGTGTTTTCTTCTGATAGGACGCCATGTAATGTGAATCCTACTGCAGTAGTTGCTGTCATCGAGAGACAACGGTGTTTTCTTCTGATAGGACGCCATGTAATGTGAATCCTACTGCAGTAGTTGCTGTCATCGAGAGACAACGGTGTTTTCTTCTGATAGGACGCCATGTAATGTGAATCCTACTGCAGTAGTTGCTGTCATCGAGAGACAACGGTGTTTTCTTCTGATAGGACGCCATGTAATGTGAATCCTACTGCAGTAGTTGCTGTCATCGAGAGACAACGGTGTTTTCTTCTGATAGGACGCCATGTAATGTGAATCCTACTGCAGTAGTTGCTGTCATCGAGAGACAACGGTGTTTTCTTCTGATAGGACGCCATGTAATGTGAATCCTACTGCAGTAGTTGCTGTCATCGAGAGACAACGGTGTTTTCTTCTGATAGGACGCCATGTAATGTGAATCCTACTGCAGTAGTTGCTGTCATCGAGAGACAACGGTGTTTTCTTCTGATAGGACGCCATGTAATGTGAATCCTACTGCAGTAGTTGCTGTCATCGAGAGACAACGGTGTTTTCTTCTGATAGGACGCCATGTAATGTGAATCCTACTGCAGTAGTTGCTGTCATCGAGAGACAACGATGGCAACATTTGAACTTAAATATCAAGTTTATTGATACCAGTTACAACCTACAGGAATATTTTATCAGTTATATATGGCTGCAGGGCGTTAATACAATGTGATACGGATGTACCCTACATTGCATTAATACATTGTGATAGGGGTGTACCCTACAAGGCATTAATACAATGTGATAGGGGTGTACCCTACATTGCATTAATACATTGTGATAGGGGTGTACCCTACAGGGCATTAAAACATTGTGATAGGGGTGTACCCTACAGGGCATTAATAGAATGTGATAGGGGTGTACCCTACAGGGCATTAATACAATGTGATAGGGGTGTACCCTACAAGGCATTAATAGAATGTGATAGGGTGTACTCTATAGGGCATTAATAGAATGTGATAGGGTGTACGCTGTAGGGCATTAATACAATGTGATAGGGTGTACTCTATAGGACATTAATAGAATGTGATAGGGTGTACTCTACAGGGCACCAGCAGTAGAGGGACCAAGCAAACAAGGCGTGGCGGGGGTCTGGGAGCACAGCCCAGGGTAGGGTTTAATATTTTTCATTCTGTGTTGGGGGGCCATGGTACCCCTCTAACTAAACTACTACTCCCCTCTGTAAACGACCTGTTGGAGAACACTGACGACTAACGGCTTTAAAACAACTTGTCAGAGTGCTAAAAATCATCTATAAATTTATTTCTCAAAAAAATTATGTCCCCAAAGACTCTGATGGGTGAAAGATGACATTGAATAGTGCGAGAACGTACCTTCTTGAGGGTGGCCTGGCTGCACATACTCCTCAGGGCCATGAGAGCGCACTCCTGCACGCCGTACTGGGTATCATGACACGCCACTTCTAACATGCTACAACAGACAGATCTTTGTAAATGGTAACAATAGTTTTGGATGATTTTAAAGTGATGCAGAGTTGGTTCCAGATGTTGGGCTCAGCTACACAGAAAACGCTTGCCAACGTTAAGCTTAGTTTTAGGAAAAAACTTCATGAGAAATATGCTGGCATGTAACTCAATGTGTGACTAGACTTGGTGATGCATGATTAGTCTCGGTGATATGTGACTGGACTTGGTGATGTGTGACTAGACTCAGTAATATGTGACTGGACTCAGTGATGTGTGATTGGACTAAGTGATATGTGCCTGGACTCGGTGATATGTGACTAGACTTGGTGATGCATGACTAGACTCAGTGATGTGTGACTGGACTCAGTGATGCGTGACTAGACTCAGTGATGAGTGACTGGCCTCACTGATATGTGACTGGACTCAGTGATGTATGACTAAACCCAGTGATTTTAACAAGGTTGAACAAAATGTCCATCCAAAATGACAAGCAAGTGGACAAGGAAGCCAATGAACTACTGTTGACTCCTACACACCTGTGAATAGCCTTGGCAGACAAGAGACTTCCACACAGCTGGTCGGAGTGGATGGCCAAGTTACCCAGTGCGCCTGGAACCAACACATACAGGCTCTTGCAACACTTTATATTTCCTCTCCTACATACAGCAGACACTGTAATGCAGTTGTAATAATCCTTTTTTTCTTAGTGATGCAGCTACCGTTTTACAGATTAGCCAGTTTCACATTAGTTTCTACCACTTGACAAGTCCCGGTGTGTGTATACGTCGAGGCAACCTTCTATGAGTGTGGTCACTTCCAGGGTGCATGTCATCCTTAGTGGTGTTGCTGAGTCAAAGCGCAATAAAACATGACTGAGTAAATTCTGCACAATATACGACAGCGAGTGACACGTACGCTTACCATAGCGAGTGACACGTACACTTACCACAGCGAGTGACACATACACTTACCACAGCGAGTGACACGTACGTCTACCACAATGAGTGACACGTACGCCTACCACAGTGAGTGACATGTACACCTACGACAGCGAGTGACACGTACGCCTACCACAGCGAGTGACACGTACGCCTACCACAGTGAGTGACACTCGGTAACCCTTGCAGTTAGTAAAGCTATACCACACTGAAGTATATTATTTACATGAGTGCACATATTTGTACTTCTTACAATACAAATCACTAAAGATCTGAGCTATCGCGACATTACCAGACCATTAGATGTTTGTTTAGACGTGCCACATACCAACTGCATTCGCTCTTGTCTTAGCCACTGGGTCATCTAGTAGCGAAATCAGTGACGGGATCGCTCGCTGCAACTTGCCATAGAGGGCACCACTGTGGTAGGCAGCGTTGCCGACTGCATAACTTGCCCCCTGATAAAACACCCACATTTCAATGTTATTTTTCTTGCACAATAATTATACAATGAATATTGATTATGATGTGTCTGATAAATATTGTTTCTGGAAATCTATTTTAAATTCCTAACTAGTGATTTTATTAGCCACTTTGTTTGTATGACTGCCATTCTCTCAATCTCAGTAGACATCTCTCACCTTCCTGACGTCTGGGTCTTCGTCAGAGAGGCACGCCATGAGATATGTCACCAACTTGTCACTGCAACATACATTACATGAATGATAGACTCACGCAATGAGATCTGTCACCAACTTGTCACTGCAACATACATTACATGAATGATAGACTCACGCCATGAGATCTGTCACCAACTTGTCACTGCAACATACATTACATGAACGATAGACGCACCAAATACAACTGATGCTGGCAGTAGTAGCAGTTGTTAGAACTAAGAAATCCCAGTGTCAAACATTAAGTACTTAATATGCACACACAAACACACACACACTTATACATAGATTTACCTCTCAGAGAAAACAAGGAGCTCTTTGTGTGGGTGGAAAGAGTTCTTTGATGTTAGAGAAAACTCACACTCTCATATCACATACAAAACACTCACCATTTGCTGAGCACTGCATAGAACGTGCCCGAATGTTTAAGCACATTACCCAGCATGCTGCAGGTGCGCGATCGGACGACAGCTGCCGAGTGGCAGAGCATGTTGACGAGCAACTCGTAGTCACCTGACAACCCAGAAACATTGGTCACACATGTGGCACCATCTTGTGTTCATTGTCGATTCACGATTTCACCACTGCCACAACTTATATTTGATGTGCAGATTCTGCACATCGACGTTTAATTTAGTAAACTCCTCATTTTTGTCAATAAGTCTCTCAATTTCAATTGCATACAATTGTGGAAAGAGTTCGCGTTGAAAATGTGCATAGGAACAAAATGACGTCATTTTTTAAAACTATGCTACAT
Organism: Lamellibrachia luymesi; assembly: GCA_009193005.1. NCBI lineage: Eukaryota > Metazoa > Annelida > Polychaeta > Sabellida > Siboglinidae > Lamellibrachia > Lamellibrachia luymesi. Next base: position 94,540 of record SDWI01001214.1, read on the forward strand.
ATACTCAAATTCACATTTGCAATGACGTAACAAATTGTAAACAACAATTGCGTAGCCTAGTCAACTCTCAGTCAACTCCCAGTCAACTCCGCACTGTCCATTTTGAATTTATACTCAAGTTGTGACAGTGGTAATATGCTGAGTGGCGCCACTGTCGGGGAATTTGCCCAAACACCTGACAGTGACCACCCCAACACTCGACAGTGACCACCCCAACACCTGACTGCGACCACCCCAACACCTGACTGCGACCACCCCAACACCCGACAGTGACCACCCGAACACCAGACAATGACCACCCCAACGCCCGACAGTGACCACGCTGACAGTGGCCACGCTGACAGTGACTACGCTGACACACAAGTAGTCTTACGTTTTGGTCCGCGGAACATCTGCATGAGCATGTCAGTGTGCGATGGCGACATCCTCACCAGGTGACTACAGATGGAGAGCGTGTCACAGATGAGCGAGGTTGAGCCGTTCGGTTCCTGCTTGAGGCAGGCTGTGAAGAATGGCACGGCCTGCCACCAAGTAACAATAACAATACAAGTATTTATATAACACACTATTATTCGATATTGTGTTTTACATGTACCTGGTACGTATTCACAACTTAAAATTATATTAAAAACAATACCAACAATAATTGTTCTAAAATGTATTCCATGATATAAAAAATAGTCCTACCATAAAATTTATTTACTGTAAAAAATAGTAATAATAAATGCATATATACAAATGTTGACAAGAGCATGCTATAAAAAGGCTGGTCTAAAAAGAGCTTGCTCATTGGTAACAGTCTGTCACATCAATGATACTGGATTGGTAACAGTCTGTCACATCAATGATACTGGATTGGTAACAGTCTGTCACATCAATGATACTGGATTGGTAACAGTCTGTCACATCAATTATACTGGATTGGTAACAGTCTGTCACATCAATGATACTGGATTGGTAACAGTCTGTCACATCAATGATACTGGATTGGTAACAGTCTGTCACATCAATGATATGGATTGGTAACAGTCTGTCACATCAACGATATGGATTGGTAACAGTCTGTTACATCAATGATATGGATTGGTAACAGTCTGTTACATCAATGATATGGATTGGTAACAGTCTGTCACATCAACGATACTGGATTGGTAACAGTCTGTCACATCAATGATATGGATTGGTAACAGTCTGTTACATCAATGATATGGACTGGTAACCGTCTGTTACATCAATGATATGGATTGGTAACAGTCTGTCACATCAATGATATTGGATTGGTAACAGTTTGTCACATCAATGATACTGGGTTGGTAACAGTCTGTTACATCAATGATATGGATTGGTAACAGTCTGTTACATCAATGATATGGATTGGTCATCTAGCTGAAACTATGTATGTTGAGAAATTGTTTTAATTGACTTTCTGCAGAATATGCCATTGCCAGTGATACAACATTCTAAGCCAACACGTGCAACAAGACATCGTAGAAAGTGACCACATTGAGATGCGCAGTGTGTTTATAAGCCAAACCAAGCAAGACGTACAAGACATGTTAGAGACAGTGCAACAGACGCAGCAAGTGATGTATTGGGAAGATGTTCAAGATGCCTTATTCTGTACCACAATTTCACTGGTTCAGTAATATACGAGTAACAATGTTTATGTGCAACAATGTCTCTTTTTATCCAAGCCCCAATTCTAGGACACGTCCAAGACAAGAAATGTGGGAAACAAACTGAAGGTACAGATCATCACAATGCCACAAAAGTACAGATCATCACAATGCTACAAAGGTACAGATCATCACAATGCCACAAAGGTACAGATCATCACAATGCCACAAAGGTACAGATCATCACAATGCCACAAAGGTACAGATCATCACAATGCCACAAAGGTACAGATCATCACAATGCCACAAAGGTACAGATCATCACAATGCCACAAAGGTACAGATCATCACAATGCCACAAAGGTACAGATCATCACAATGCCACAAAGGTACAGATCATCACAATGCCACAAAGGTACAGATCATCACAATGCCACAAAGGTACAGATCATCACAATGCCACAAAGGTACAGATCATCACAATGCCACAAAGGTACAGATCATCACAATGCCACAAAGGTACAGATCATCACAATGCCACAAAGGTACAGATCATCACAATGCCACAAAGGTACAGATCATCACAATGCCACAAAGGTACAGATCATCACAATGCCACAAAGGTACAGATCATCACAATGCCACAAAGGTACAGATCATCACAATGCCACAAAGGTACAGATCATCACAATGCCACAAAGGTACAGATCATCACAATGCCACAAAGGTACAGATCATCACAATGCCACAAAGGTACAGATCATCACAATGCCACAAAGGTACAGATCATCACAATGCCACAAAGGTACAGATCATCACAATGCCACAAAGGTACAGATCATCACAATGCCACAAAGGTACAGATCATCACAATGCCACAAAGGTACAGATCATCACAATGCCACAAAGGTACAGATCATCACAATGCCACAAAGGTACAGATCATCACAATGCCACAAAGGTACAGATCATCACAATGCCACAAAGGTACAGATCATCACAATGCCACAAAGGTACAGATCATCACAATGCCACAAAGGTACAGATCATCACAATGCCACAAAGGTACAGATCATCACAATGCCACAAAGGTACAGATCATCACAATGCCACAAAGGTACAGATCATCACAATGCCACAAAGGTACAGATCATCACAATGCCACAAAGGTACAGATCATCACAATGCCACAAAGGTACAGATCATCACAATGCCACAAAGGTACAGATCATCACAATGCCACAAAGGTACAGATCATCACAATGCCACAAAGGTACAGATCATCACAATGCCACAAAGGTACAGATCATCACAATGCCACAAAGGTACAGATCATCACAATGCCACAAAGGTACAGATCATCACAATGCCACAAAGGTACAGATCATCACAATGCCACAAAGGTACAGATCATCACAATGCCACAAAGGTACAGATCATCACAATGCCACAAAGGTACAGATCATCACAATGCCACAAAGGTACAGATCATCACAATGCCACAAAGGTACAGATCATCACAATGCCATAAAGGTACAGATCATCACAATGCCACAAAGGTACATGTCATCACAATGCCACAAAGGTACAGAATGACTGTTAGGACAACAAAACAAGTCAACATGGCATGCCAACCAGCCATTTATAATGGATGGCATTCACACCACATCACAAGCCATGCCACATATTTCTAAATTTGCTTTTAATAGCTTCAAATCCAGCCACCAAATCCTTGCTACTGCAAGACACAAGACCAGTGAAAGCAGCAGTAATAGTCCATAGTACCACCACCACCCACACCATCCCGTGGAAGTGTACCCACACCATCTCGTGGAAGTGTGCCCACACCATCCCGTGGAAGTGTACACACACCATCCCGTGGAAGTGTACCCACACCATCCCGTGGAAGTGTACACACACCATCCAGTGGAAGTGTACCCGCACAATCCCGTGGAAGTGTACCTACACCATCCCATATAAGTGTACCCACACCATCCCGTGGATGTGTACTCAAACCATCCCGTGGTAGCGTACCCACACCATGCCGTGGTAGCAAACACACACCATGCCGTGGTAGCATACCCACATCATCCCATGGTAGCATACCCATATCATCCCATGGTAGCATATCCACACCATCCTGTGGTAGCATACCCACATCATCCCATGGTAGCATACCCATATCATCCCATGGTAGCATACCCACACCATCCTGTGGTAGCATACCCACACCATCCCATGGTAGTGTACCCACACCATCCCGTGGTAGCATACCCACACCATCCCATGGTAGTGTACCCACACCATCCCGTGGTAGCATACCCACACCATCCCGTGGTAGCATACCCACACCATCCCATGGTAGCATACCCACATCATCCCATGGTAGCATACCCACACCATCCCATGGTAGCATACCCACATCATCCCATGATAGCATACCCACATCATCCCGTGGTAGCATACCCACATCATCCCGTGGTAGCATACCCACATCATCCCGTGGTAGCATACCCACACCATCCCATGGTAGCATACCCACATCATCCCATGGTAGCATACCCACATCATCCCGTGGTAGCATACCCACATCATCCCATGGTAGCACACCCACACCATCCCATGGTAGCATACCTACATCATCCCATGGTAGCATACCCACACCATCCCATGGTAGCATACCCACATCATCCCATGGTAGCGCTCCCGTGTCATGCCACCGCCCAAGCCATGCCAACAATGAAGATTCACAAACTATGCCGGTGTGCAAGAATGTGCCACCAGGTGCCAGCACCTACCTTCTCGAGGAACTATCAGCGTTGATGTTAATGAGAAGCAGTAAGTGTTAGATTCACACTCGTCAAAGCAACTCTCGTTATTCATGCAGGCCATGCCACACATTTCTAATTCGTTAGTACTTGCTGTCATTTAGTTTCATATCTACACTGCAGTTATATTCACATATATTACAAGTCCTTTTTACAATTTGTCAATAACGCAGGATCCAGCAATATTAGTTATGCTTATGCAGCCATTTAATGTTGTATTTCCTACCATGTAATACATTTAATGTTGTATTTCCTACCATGTAATACATTTAATGTTGTATTTCCTACCATGTAATACATTTTTAACTAAAGGAGTATTTCATTCTGACACAGAAATGGACCAAATTGAGTAAAAATTTATTTCAATATTGTTGCCTTAAATATTTCTTCAAATGCCTTTTAATGCAAGGGTGCATGTAGTGGACCCTCCTTTATGTACACAGTTTCTTGGATTAACGAAGCATGCAGATTGGTAAATCACAGAATAATGAAGGAATTTACATTTTGTTTAATCTCAAATCTCAATTTATCATCAGTCCAAACAGCTATGTAAGAACCGTAACAAACATATCTCACCTTAAGATCATCGACGCAATGTGAGAACTGCTCCACAAAGACTGTGTCAGCAAGAACGAGGCGCGATACGAGACCAATGGGAAGGTCAAGATCGAGGGGTTTGAGATAGGTCACGGAGGCGTGGAGCAGTCGGGGCAACAACTGTCGACCAGCAAAACACCTGCAATGGGACGTGTTATAAGGTGAAGGTCATATGTAGTACAGTAAGGTGAAGGTTATATGTAGTACAGTAAGGTGAAGGTCATATGTAGTACAGTAAGGTGAAGGTTATATGTAGTACAGTAAGGTGAAGGTTATATGTAGTACAGTAAGGTGAAGGTTATATGTAGTACAGTAAGGTGAAGGTCATATGTAGTACAGTAAGGTGAAGGTTATGTGTAGTACAGTAAGGTGAAGGTTATATGTAGTACAGTAAGGTGAAGGTTATATGTAGTACAGTAAGGTGAAGGTTATATGTAGTACAGTAAGGTGAAGGTCATCTTTAGTACAGTAAGGTAATGGTTTTCACTAGTACGATAAGGTGAAGGTCATCTGTGTAAGGTGAACTTATTGATGAAAATCTCTTGAAAAACTTTTCAAAATGAAGATCTAACATGTTAGTAAGACAGACTGCAGTGGGGCATCATAACACAACATTAATAGCATTAATAACACTTAGCAACTTTAATCTTGTGCACATAATTCAAAGTTAATGATACTTTGAATGGTGTCATCCAAGGTCATGCGGTACTACTAAAAATTTTTGGACAAAGAAGTTTGAAAGAGAGAGAATATTATACTGTATGTGGCAGACATGAGAGAATGTCTCTTGGTGCTGGAGACTCACATCTGAATGGCTTCAAGAAGTTCACTGTTCATGTCAATGGCAAACGGGAAACAACACAGTTGTACAACTGGGTGGACTATGCTGACTGGGGCACCCACTCCCCCCTCCAGTGCACTGTAACATGTCAACATGCATGCCTGTCATTGCTGTGTGCAAATCAAGTACAGTTCTCATGTAGCACAATATTTCACAGACAACAGAATGCTGCCACATCATGATATACAGCTGAATGTCTTCAAGCACTTTTCACAATATATATCACTTGCAATTTTATTAATATTATATTTTGTAACCTATTTATTTGTTATTTCAACATGCCCAAAGAACACTTATGCAAAACAAACTCTGATAAATATAGTATTGATTGATGCAACTTCTGGTATGACATCACCATCAGTGGCACCACGTGGTGAATAATCTTGAAACTAAGCACAACCCAGTGGATACATTGGGAACTAATGCCGTGGGATAATTTTCAAATACATTTCACGTATCATCGCCTACTGTCAGATAATTTCAGGTAATTTCAAATAATGTAATAATATGTGAAGTGGCTGATGTCATATTTACATTTTATGTTAATGAGATTCTGGATCGGCTGTGATTGGTTGGAATTGAGTTAACAACGACAGATGTATACCAATGTAAAAGTGCGAACATTTGTGATTGGTTCGAATTGTATCCGCTGATGTCAAACTCAAACAAGCCTGAACTTGTTTGCAAACCATTTGCAAACCAGTTCATGTGCCTGTTAATGCATGTACCCCCAGCACGCACGAGGCTTGGCATGCATGCATGTCTCACCTGTTGGAGAGACTCTGGAGGAACTCCGGGGACAGCAGGTGGAGTAGAGTGAGGGTGACGATGTTGTCTGGGTCAGCCAGACATGTCACTACTTGGAACGTCTCCTGACAACAAACACAGAGATATCACTACTTGGAACATCTCCTGACAACAGACACAGGCACGTCACTACCTGTAATGTCTCCTGACAGCAGACAGACACGTCACTACCTGGTATGTCTCCTGACAACAGACACAGACAAATCACTACCTGGTATGTCTCCTGACAACAGACACAGACAAATCACTACATGGGACGTTTCCTGACAACAGACACAGACACGTCACTGCTAGGAATGTCTCGTGACAACAGACACAGACACGTCACTACTTGGAACGTCTCCTGACAACAGACACAGACATGTCACTGCTAGGAATGTCTTGTGACAACAGACACAGACTCGTCACTACTTGGAATGCCTCCTGACAACAGACACAAACAAGTCACTACCTGGAACGTCTCGTGACAACAGACACGTCACTACCTGGAACGTGTACTGACAACAAACACAGACATGTCAATACTTGGAAGGTCTCCTGACCACAGACACAGACGTCAGGGAAGACCAGATGGTATGGCCACAATGATGAGTAAATAAACTTGAATAGTTGTATTAAAAAGAAAATCTTGACTAGATTAAACAAGCGTACCTTGGTGAAGACAACTATAGCCATGTGCAGCATGGCCACGAGGCCACTGAATGACAGCAGCGTCCAGTCAGGCATTATGCTGCGGGCTGAGGTCATCGCAACCTCAAAGCCCTCTGTCTCAATGTCATGCAGGGGCCAGTCTGTCTCTGGGTTCTGGACCTGCAGCATCTGAGCCACCCTGTGCCACAGGATGCTCCAGATGCCGTGGTCCAGATACAGACTGGCCATAGGCAGCTCCGTCTGGTGGACATAATGGGAATCACAGATATTAAATATCACAATTGGGTGTTTGATGACCACAGTAGACACTCAACCAAGCATGGAACCATTTTATACATTCACTGCTGAATGTAGATATCACATTCAGTGTGTTTAACATGATGATAAGTAGATATCACAATCAGTGTGTTTAACATGATGATATACGTGCCACGCTAAGCAAGATGTCTCCCAATTCAAAGTCAGGTCATTAATGAAATTGAGCACTTTTGAGCAGAGTTGCCTAAAATGTAATAACACCAGTTTGAAGATGCTCTATCTCATCTAGCTCTTTCAGGGTAGAGGTTCATCCATGTTTAGAAGTCTCAACTACATCCTGGCACACTTCAAACTTGATGCAGTGACCTCATGTAATTTGAAGCAAAGTTATTGTTATAATCTCCTCCAAAACCACTGAAAGACGAACTGACAGACTGACTGACAGACCAACTGACAGACTGACGGACTGACAGACTGACTGACAGACGAACTGACAGATGGACTGACAGACTGACTGACCTGGACAAGGAGTTGAGACAGCAGTAGGATGATTCCATCGAGGACGCCGTAGTCAAAAGGACAGCGCACACAGATCTAAAAGTCATACAAAATTATTACCGCACAAACTTCCTGTTACGTTTTGAACATCAAACCCTGCTAATGTAATCAAGCATGAATAAAACGTAAAGAAGTAAGTTCTTACAGAGCGCAGTATCCAGTCCATAGGACCGTACAAAGCTTTTTATACTTTACCACCTGAATTTCTCTGGGAAGCATTCAGCCATGCTGCAATTACTGCACAATGACTATTCATTCTCATATATCCATCATGGTTCAGGTTCTCGGTTGGAAGCTGAGTTGGAACTGAGTCAAAGTAAACAAAACTGTCCAAGCTTTGAGACAGCTACAAGTGCATGTAACCCAAGATGTTACCCCACCCCATAAACTGACCCCCAGATGTCTGGACTGAGAGTTCAACATTCTAACCACCCTGTTACCACACCCCACAAACTGACCCCCAGATGTCTGGACTGAGAGTTCAACATTCTAACCACCCTGTTACCACACCCCACAAACTGACCCCCAGATGTCTGGACTGAGAGTCCAACATTCTAACCACCCTGTTACCACACCCCACAAGCTGACCCCCAGATGTCTGGACTGAGAGTCCAACATTCTAACCACCATGTTACCACACCCCACAAACTGACCCCCAGATGTCTAGACTGAGAGTCCAACATTCTAACCACCCTGTTACCACACCCCACAAACTGACCCCCAGATGTCTGGACTGAGAGTCCAATATTCTAACCACCCTGTTACCACACCCCACAAACTGACCCCCAGATATCTGGACTGAGAGTTCAACATTCTAACCACCCTGTTACCACACCCCACAAACTGACCCCCAGATGTCTGGACTGAGAGTCCAACATTCTAACCACCCTGTTACAACACCCCACAAACTGACCCCCAGATGTATGGACTGAAAGTTCAACATTCTAACCACCCTGTTACCATGCACACCCCACAAGCTGACCCCCAGATGTATGGACTGAAAGTTCAACATTCTAACCACCCTGTTACCATGCACACCCCACAAGCTGACCCCCAGATGTCTAGACAAGTCACACTGCAAGACATTAACTGCTACTATTCTAAGTTGCCACAGAAACTGACCTGAGCGAGGTCGGTGAACTCAGACAGGGTGGCTGTGAGAATGTCCTCTGGCACGACCTCTACCGCTGCCCCACATCGCATCATCTGACCAAACAACAACGCTGCGGCTGCCTGCAACGGCAACAGGCCATGATTAGATGGAACATTTATGTGGATGCTGCCCAGTCAAAACACTAGCCAATCTTAACAAGTACAGTAAGTGTATTCGGTGCAGCTTGTCACAACAACATTAGCCAGTCTTAAAAAGTACTTAACAATAAGTGTATTCGGTGCAGCTTGTCACAACAACATTAGCCAGTCTTAAAAAGTACTTAACAATAAGTGTATTCGGTGTGGCTTGTCACAACAACATTAGCCAGTCTTAACAAGTACTTAACAATAAGTGTATTCGGTGTGGCTTGTCACAACAACATTAGCCAGTCTTAACAAGTACTTAACAATAAGTGTATTCTGTGCGGCCTGTCATAACAACATTAGCCAGTCTTAACAAGTACTTAAGAATAAGTGTATTCGGTGCGGCTTGTCACAACAACATGGTCTCGTTCTGCATACATCTTGAACCACCTGACTTTTTGGCAAGTCACAAACCAGCAAGTCAAGTCAAGTCTCAATTCAATGACCTCCAAATCCAAGTCAAGTCTTGAGTCATTTCTCTGAATTCCATGTCAAGTCAAGTCAAAAAGGGGAGTCAACAAGTCTGTATATCAGGTTACACATTTAAACCAGTTATTTTCATATATGGAAATAAATGGTTTAAATGGTTTGTATGATACAGAGTAACCCATAAGAGTATGAACATTGCTACCAACTCCACCTCAGTTTGTATGATACAGAGTAACCCACAATAGTATGAACATTGCTACCAACTCCACCTCAGTTTGTATGATACAGAGTAACCCATGAGTATGAACATTGCTACCAACTCCACCTCAGTTTGTATGATACAGAGTAACCCACAATAGTATGAACATTGCTACCAACTCCACCTCAGTTTGTATGATACAGAGTAACTCATAAGAGTATGAACATTGCTACCAACTCCACCTCAGTTTATATGATACAGAGTAACCCATAAGAGTATGAACATTGCTACCAACTCCACCTCAGTTTGTATGATACAGAGTAACCCACAATAGTATGAACATTGCTACCAACTCCACCTCAGTTTGTATGATACAGAGTAACCCACAATAGTATGAACATTGCTACCAACTCCACCTCAGTTTGCTGTATCTCAAGAACTTGCAATACATGTATTGTACTGTATTGTATTGTAATTATTTCTATGAAACTTGTATATACAATGACAAATGTGAAACTGAGATGTTATTTATATTGACACTCCCGACCAGTGGCAGCACTCAGCATATCATCACTGCCACAACTTAATTATAAATTCAAAATGAAGTTGTGGAGTGGTATAACCAGGTGGTTCGCTAGGTGATATCTCTGTTCTTTACGACTTGCTACATCATTGCAACTGAGTACTTGAGTATATGTAACACACTTTCAAACAAAAATGAACACTATTGTTTCTAGACTCATTTCCAATGCAGACACTATCCACAACTGTATGCAATTGAAACAGAGATTTCATGAGACAATGTAGGAATACTAAATGAAATAAAGATGTGCAGAATCTGCACATGAAATATAAGTCATGGCAGTGAAATGGTGAGTGGCGCCCCTGGTGGGAGTTTGATTTATTTTCAGACAACAATTATCCACATACAGTATAGGGGCCATGTCCTGTAGACACTGTTACACTAAAACACAAACACTGCTGATTCCAGGACAACTAGGGTCAAAGTTGTGTCTTCATACACTCAAACAGGTAATTTTTGTATAAGAATATGTTTCACAAGAGGCCCAAAATAATCGACATTGGAAGGGTCAAATAAATATAACAGTGCATCACATTTCTGATAATGTTATGTTGTTTGATTAGCCACAACAAAGATGACCAGTACTGACCGTATGACTGGCAAGTTGTGACTCCAGGAATATGTTGACAAGAAATGGTGCCCCATCTACAATTCTGCAACATCGTATATTACATTTATCACAATCACGAGACAGAGCAGAGCAAATGAAGTAACACTGTTAACATTACCTCCAGGTAGGTAGAGTTCGTTTATGATCATAATTTGGTTTAGAACAGATACAGCTACACTGAGAGGTGAGGAAGTTCCTGATGAGACAGGAGAGTATTTGTAGTTCACTACTTCAACACAAGAACTTTTATACCAAATTCATATACATGCAGTAAAATGTTATTTAAATATGTATTTGGGTAGAAAATATTGAGGCATGACCATGAACCACTGAGGTGTGACCATGAACCATTGAGGCATGTCAATGAACCAATGAGGCATGACCATGAACCATTGAGGAATGACAATGAACCATTGAGGCATGACAATGAACCATTGAGGCACCTCAATGAACCACTGAGGCATTACCATGAACCATTGCTGCATGACCATGAACCATTGAGGCATGACCGTGAACCATTGAGGCATGACCGTGAACCACTGAGGCATGACAATGAACTCACTCTGGTGGGATCTCTCCCAGTTGGACGATGATGACGCTGAGCAGATAGAGAACCATCTCAAACACGGTGTTACACTCCATGTCCTCCAGCTCCACCTACAGGGCACAGCAGAAACTAACAAACAAGAGGCAGTATGTGCATGCATGCATGCAAACCATGGATCATGGCTGTGTCTTGTTGGATGTATGTGCTCTTGCTTTGGAAAAGTGATGTGTCAATAGCAATATGAACATACATACAAAGTTAGTGTGCTACCATTTTTGAATCATTGGCGAGTTACCTGTTCACATATGCAATGTTTAATGTTGACAATAATGACATTTAGCATTCACCTAGTGTTCTCAATTACTGGACTGATGTGGTAAACATAAAAAATCCATGCAAAGTTCCAAACAGCCTAGTTTTCCATCCAGATAAACCCGAGGGCTCTGACTGTGGACATTTAACCCATGAACATGTGGGTATGTCAACCTTCTAGCTAAATTGGTTGTTACTGTTTCAGTAAACAGATGCTGAGTATCACCCTTTCCTGCACCTCACCTTGCCCTGCAGGATGGCAAGTAGAGTGAGCATGTCTCGCTGGTGACTCGCCAGGTAGACGCACAGAGCCTTGTTCACCTGACAACTCCCGTATAGCACCTGACAACAACACAGACAATGTGGAACAGAACATGGAACACAGTACAGAGCATGGAACATGGCACAGAATATGGAACACAGGACAGAACATGGACCACAGAACAGAACATGGTACACAACATGGAATACAGTATGGAACATGGACACGGTACAAAACATGGGACAGAACATGGAACACAGTATATAACATGGAATGGAACATGGCACAGAACATGGAACACAAAACAGAACGTGAAACATGGCATAGAACATGGAACACAGTATGGAATATGGAACACAGGACAAAACATGGAATACGGTACAGAACATGGAATACAATACAGAACATGGAACAGAATACGGAACACAGGACAAAACATGGAACAAAGTAACAATCCATACAGAACATGGAACACATCATCATCTGGTTGAAAAACTTCATGATTTAATGGCTCGCCATTCAGCTCTCTCCTTCATAAATGCATGGAACATGGAACACAATCCTGAATAATTAAAGCATGGAACACGGTATAGAACATTACATGGAATACAGCACAGAATATGATTTGGAACCCAGTACATAACCTTACCTGAAACTCAGTACAGAACATGCCATGAAAGACAATACATGAAAGACAATACATGAAAGACAATACATGAAAGACAATACATGTAGCCCACAACAAATAACAGAACTTGACATGGAACACTGTAATATGACCGATGCCTACCTTGAGTGCGTTGCTACAGGTGCTGGGGTGGTTGAGCAGCAGCAGGTAGTCCTGGGTGAAGCCGGTCATGTGTTTCTCACACAGCAGACTCGCTACGGCATTCGCCACCTGCACAGGCAAACACAGGCAAACACAGGGGTAAGACAGGGTCTTCTTCCCTGCTTTATAAGCCTTTCAACAGTAGATAGACGTATTTAATTACATTTGTAGTGATTCATAAGGCATAAACGAAGCCTACCCAAAACATGATATAACATATGATCTAAGTGTCACTTAAGGAGGGCACAGCTAATAGGCATGTTATGTTGCATAGATGGAGGGTACAGCTACAGGCATGTTATGTTGCATAGATGGAGGGAACAGCTATAGGCATGTTATGCTGCATAGATGGAGGGCACAGCTATAGGCATGTTATATTGCATAGATGGAGGGCACAGCTATAGGCATGTTATGTTGCATAGATGGAGGGAACAGCTATAGGCATATTATGTTGCATAGATGGAGGGAACAGCTATAGGCATGTTATGTTGCATAGATGGAGGGAACAGCTATAGGCATATTATGTTGCATAGATGGAGGGAACAGCTATAGGCATGTTATGTCGCATAGATGAAGGGCACAGCTATAGGCATGTTAAGTTGCATAGATGGAGGGTACAGCTATAGGCATGTTATGTTGCATAGATGGCGGGAACAGCTATAGGCATGTTATGTTGCATAGATGGAGGGCACAGCTATAGGCATGTTATGTTGCATAGATGGAGGGTACAGCTACAGGCATGTTATGTTGCATAGATGGAGGGAACAGCTATAGGCATGTTATGTTGCATAGATGGAGGGCACAGCTATAGGCATGTTATATTGCATAGATGGAGGGCACAGCTACAGGCATGTTATGTTGCATAGATGGAGGGCACAGCTATAGGCATGTTATGTTGGATAGATGGAGGGCACAGCTTGTTTTTTGACCATGTCATGTATGTACCTTTCTCTTGCCAGTGACACAGGAGATGAGACTGACAGGGCGGTGAGTGAGGGCGGCTACAGCTGCTGCATTCAGACATATCAGGTCCTCCATCCGCTGCTGGGCAAGGTCACTCTGACCTTCAGCAATGTCTGACACCACAATAATAATAATTAGAAGATCATTTTGATTTAGCAACAAAGAAAGTTGAAGTTTTTACAATTGAGTACTGGTTATAAAAAAAATTATAAAACATTAAACACAATAAAATAATAAAGCATGTTTGCATATAAATACAATTAGGCCCAGATCTGTACAGAAGCCTCCGGTCGTTTGGGCATGAAAATTGTTAGCAAAGCACTAAAGCAAGAATTCAAAGGAAAGCAGAAAAGGCAGAGCGTTATGCCATAAATAGAGCAGGATGGAGGGATGCAACCTCCCAGAGGACAGCAAGAGGTGCAACCTTGTGGAGGACAGCGAGGGGTGCAACCTCCTGGAGGACAGCAAGGGTGCAACCTCCTGGAGGACAGCAAGGGTGCAACCTCCTGGAGGACAGCGAGGGTGCAACCTCCCGGAGGACAGCAAGGGTGCAACCTCCTGGAGGACATCAAGGTTTGCAACCTCCTGGAGGATAGCAAGAGGTGCAACCTCCGGGAGGACAGCGAGGGGTGCAACCTCCGGGAGGACAGCGAAGGGTGCAACCTCCTGGAAGACAGCAAGAGGTGCAACCTCCGGGAGGACAGCGAGGGGTGCAAACTCCTGGAGGACAGCGAGGGTGCAACCTCCTGGAGGACAGCAAGAGGTGCAACCTCCTGGAGGACAGCGAGGGGTGCAACCTCCTGGAGGACAGCGAAGGGTGCAAACTCCTGGAGGACAGCAAGAGGTGCAACCTCCGGGAGGACAGCGAGGGGTGCAACCTCCTGGAGGACAGCGAGGGGTGCAACCTCCTGGAGGACAGCGAAGGGTGCAACCTCCCAGAGGACAACGAAGGGTGCAACCTCCCAGAGAACAACGAAGGGTGCAAACTCTCGGAGGACAGCGAGAGGTGCAACCTCCCGGAGGAGAGCGAGGGGTGCAACCTCCCGGAGGACAGCCAGGGTCAATATGGCCTAATGTGCTGTGCCCCTTGTGCAGGCAGCCAGCAAATACCTTCGAGTCGCTTGAGGAGAGACTCGTCCAGCATGGCGCCCAGTAGGATGGACTCAAGTACTGACTGCTGCTGACTGATGAACTCAAACAGTTGGTTCGGCAGCGGCCCCCGCATCTTCTCTAGGACCTCACACACGTAGATAATGCACTGAAACAGTACAGGTAGTCTTATAGCATTGCCACCCTGATAGGAACACAAACTTCTGAGAACTTTAACACACAAATAAAATTAGTTTATCTTTATAATTTACAAATCTGTTTTAGCCACTGTCTAACTGAGCTGTTTAACTGAGTACCTGGCAATAAACAGTGGTGGAATTATGTGAACAAAGATTTGTGTGCAGTATTTCTAGCATGGCTTAATGCTTCCTAGATAAGCCAAATTGATGTTGGAATAGAAACAGAACAGGACACCACAATATATAAAAACATAACTTTACATTTTTAGCCAATTGTCTGTCAATAATGCCTCTGTCAATCTTTTACATAGGTTAGCCGGTGACAATGACTTGAATGAATGAAAAATACACTACATAACTAATCAGCCGTCCCAAGGATGGTACACAAACAAAGAAGGCCAAGAATGTGGGCTTTCACTTTCCACCTGTTGCGTGACTCCTCACCAATACAGACTGCTCCCTCAATCGCAGATCCTTGTCCAGTTTCTGCGACAGCAACTTCGGTAGTAACTTGATGAATGCCTCGCAAGTGACACGGTACATCTGTGCACTGCAAACAACAGACAGGACTGGCCTTTGTTTCTTAGAGCCACTTCTAGGTCGAGGTTTACTGTCAGTTACCACTACTTAGTTTTATATATAACTATAAATTACTATGTTTGCATGCAGATGCAATCATCCATTTTACTTATTATTACATTTAATTAAAACCTACTTTAACTATCTACAAGGTCATGTGTATAGTTTCTAAATAATTACAATACCTGAAATGGGCAATGTAGGAAGTGTTTTAGTTAGTTATATAAATATAAAACACGATTCATGAATAACTACCTATATAAGCAGCATATTTTGTTTATCGCCATCAATGCACCTTGTATCAGCTGACTAATAACAATCTAGTTTCATCAGTAGTATCTTCAATGAGGTAGCTAGTTTTTTTACTAACAATACTAATACTAAACATAAAGTACCACAAAACAGTTGTCACAAGATGTAACATTTCATGAAGAAAACTATTTTCACAATGTATTGTCAACTTGTGAGCATCTTTGGGAAGACAATTGAAGCAACACACTTCCTACTCATGTCCTAGTGACATGATGTCAGCAGTTGTTGGTGACATGGCATCATGAGGCAGGGATGTCACACAGAGTCTGCTTGTGATGACACGGTGTCATCCACTTACTTGGTTGACTCCAGTTGTTGGTGACATGGCATCATGAGGCAGGGATGTCACACAGAGTCTGTTTGTGATGACATGGTGTCATCCACTTACCTGGTTGGGTCCAGTTCGTCTGTGGTCATGAGAAAGCTGCCAGACAGGTAGGCGTGGACGGTGGCCACGAGGTCTATGAGGATCTGCTGACACCAGGTCTGCTGGAAACAGGAACAACAAGTCAAGACCATCAAGTCAAGACCATCAAGTCAAGACCATCAAGTCAAGACCATCAAGTCAAGACCATCAAGTCAAGACCATCAAGTCAAGACCATCAAGCAGAACATGGAACACAGAAAACGGAACACAATGGCAGTCTGACGTTTATACCCCAGCATTAGGTCAGCAGGAAAGTGTGCTTAATACCTCCTTCACTGAAGAGCTCTCCAGTACTTTGTCAAGCAGTGAGAGAATGTGTCCGGGACAGTCGATGGACTTGAAGAAACTCTGCAGACAAGTCAAGTCACTGCAACAGAGAAACAAATAAACAGACTGTGATAGAGGGACAGTAAACAGACTGTGAGAGAGGGACAGTAAACAGACTGTGAGAGAGGGACAGTAAACAGACTGTGATAGAGGGACAATAAACAGACTGTGATAGAGGGACAGTAAACAGACTGTGAGAGAGGGACAGTAAACAGACTGTGAGAGAGGGACAGTAAACAGACTGTGAGAGAGGGACAGTAAACAGACTGTGATAGAAGGACAGTACTTTATTTATCTTCCACATTTAAAGAGCATGTATGATTTTCATTAGATGGTCTAGTTGCCTGTCCAAAATTGCCATAAATTGATCTTTATATGTTACAAAATTGACTTATTGTATTTCAATGCCAAATCATAATTTGTTTATATTAAAATTATGATAGTAACATCATTTGTATGGATATTGTTTTTATCCAATCAAGACGACTGACAAACACTAATAAATTAAGTGTTACAAAGCCCAATAAAACAGGCGCCACTCGAGCTGAGACAAGGAGAAATTACCTACCATTTCACTGTCACAAGGTTGATGATGATGCGTAGTACAGGACGGAGTTGAGAAGCGCCCTCTAGGATGGCATCGAGAACCTGGTTGGAGGCACTGTGTAGACGACTGCGTAGCTTCGCTGTGAATGCGGAGTCTGTCATGAAGGCCACAATGGTGTCTGGTTCATTGCTGTCTGGGTCCGTAGAGTCGACTAGTTCCTGCCATTCGTCATCACTGTCTGCATCCTACAGACAACACTGGTCGTCACTAATAGGAAGACCACACAGGAAGACCACACAGGAGGCATACATGGCGTCTCATACAGTTTACCCGTATACAGATATTGGAAACAGTGTGGGTGTATAAAATATTCATAAAGATTTTTTTCACATTTATGGAAAAATTGAAAGGAAGACTTCCAGCGAAATATATGATATACCTTTAATGTATGTATATTACATAGCCTGATAGACGATGATCGGAATAGGATTGTCATAGGCCAATTAAGCACTGAAAAAAATTATATACAGATTTATACTGTTTAATACATAATTCAAAGTAAAATATACGAATTTCAAACAAACAATAATGGCATATCTGATACAGGAATACTTGGAAAAGAACATGTTGTACCAGGATAAGAATGTATTGTGAAAACCAATATGTAACTGATGCCTTCAAATACAGACACACACCATGACACTGTACAGAGGAACATCAAATCATTGAACTATATAACTATGAGTCCATTGTGAGAACAAACACAGACAAACATCATGAAACTATGTACAGAGGAACATCAAATCATTGAACTATATAACTATGAGTCCATTGTGAGAACAAACACAGACAAACAACATGACACTATGTACAGAGGAACATCAAATCATTGAACTATATAACTATAAGTCCATTGTGAGATCAAACACAGACAAACATCATGACACTATGTACAGAGGAACATCAAATCATTGAACTATATAACTATGGTGAGAACAAATGCTCATCTTAACCCAGGGAGTGACCATTGGGAGAATTTAGCCCGCATGATCAGTGTGAAAAGCTTTCAGGCCGATTGTGGTATCACTCTGTAGGGGCAATTTCCGTTTCCATCACCAGTACCTCACACGGGAACAAATGGTATCATTCAAAAACTGAATCACTCTGTTCTGATTCATATTTATTCATGAGCATAGTCAATGAAAGCCAATGATGAGCTAGCTTGTACACGTCACATGGTCAATGATAGCTAATGACGAGCTAGCTTGTACACGTCACATGGTCAATGATAGCTAATGACGAGCTAGCTTGTACACATCACATGGTCAATGATAGCTAATGACGAGCTAGCTTGTACACGTCACATAGTCAATGATAGCTAATGACGAGCTAGCTTGTACACGTCACATAGTCAATGATAGCTAATGACGAGCTAGCTTGTACACGTCACATGGCCAATGATAGCTAATGGCGAGCTAGCTTGTACATGTCACATAGTCAATGATAGCTAATGACGAGCTAGCTTGTACACGTCACATAGTCAATGATAGCTAATGACGAGCTAGCTTGTACATGTCACATAGTCAATGATAGCTAATGACGAGCTAGCTTGTACATGTCACATGGCCAATGATAGCTAATGGCGAGCTAGCTTGTACATGTCACATAGTCAATGATAGCTAATGACGAGCTAGCTTGTACACGTCACATAGTCAATGATAGCTAATGACGAGCTAGCTTGTACACGTCACATAGTCAATGATAGCTAATGATGAGCTAGCTTGTACACGTCACATAGTCAATGATAGCTAATGACAAGCTAGCTTGTACATGTCACATAGTCAATGATAGCTAATGACAAGAGCTTGTACACGTCACATAGTTGGTGTCTATATTATGCTCCGCAGAATAAATTTACATTCCCATTCATAGTAACAAAATACGTAACATGTTATACCTTTGGAAAGCTCTATGATTGGCCTATTCGAATACATGTGAATGTGAACGTGAATGACAGCATTAGTGAATCATGTTATTATACTAGTTCAGATAGTTAGAACGATGAGATAAATATCAGCAAGTTGCCGTCATGATTTCCACCGGCTTCGACAGCCCGCACTGCCAAGGTAAACGACGCATCACCGATGAGCCTGTCTGAATCAGCAGTGTAGTCCAGTGTTGGAAAAAAATAATAAAAACAAAAGTTCTCAACATATTTGTTTAATTGTTTTTATTTTGTAGCTAATATGTAAGGCTACATGTTTCCAACTTGACATAGGAACACGGACACACAGCCACTAATTATCTGGTAGTAGGGTGAACATTAAAATTGTTGCTTTCTTTTTTTAATGAAATTCAAATAGTAATATTCCCATGATAAGATTGTGTGCTGTCGTTTTTTTCATTTTATTATAATAAAGTGTCTTTTCAGCAACAAAATAATACCTCAGTCACATATTTGTGCGATAATTATTAGCGGTGTTATGATGTTTTAAAAGCACCCTTATGAATAACTCCGATTTGTGTATACCGGAAATTTATCACTGGTCACTCCTAGGGTTAAACATAAGATGCAGTCTCTCGATCGTATCTTACCTCTTCATTCAGTTTCACATTTTCAAAATTCTTTTTTGTCTTCTCTGATTGCCGATTCAGTACTTTACAGCTGCCCACCTCGACACTGGGATACTCGCGGGAGTAGTCCTTGCTGATGCGATCTGATCTCGGGGTCGGTTCCACCATCTGCCAAACACCACCAGGGCACAGTACACTATTGTTTTCACATTGAATCAAATGCTAAAGACAGTCAGACAGTTCCACAAAGTGCAAAAAATTACAATTTGGTTTTACAAAAAAATGTGCAACATGAATTGCTCTTGTCACCGACTTTCAGTAGTGTTTTTCTTTTTTTTAGAAAATCATCTTGAAAGATGCTCCCCATAATTTGTTCTCCAAACAAACCAGATTCTGTGTTAGTGCACCAGGGATCCTTCCTTAGTGCACCAGGGATCCTTCCTTAGTGCACCAGGGATCTTTCCATCACTGACATGTGCACATCCTGCCAGAAATTCAAACCTGTGCACTGCCCAATTGTTGCAGTCCATAAATAGCCTTTTCTATGTTCATTACTATTTTTCAGGGAGCAAAGAAATCCTTAAAATGGGGCACATGATAAAATCACTGGCACTTCATTCGTATGACATGAAGTAAATTAAAGATCTGTCCCCACCAGAGACACTGACACAGAACACATAGTTAAGGCCTGTCCATAAGAGCAAGTAATTGTCCCATTGATTGGACAAAAAGCACTGTGTTGAATGACAAAGGCCTAAAATACAAGATCCAATTTCAGACCTTTCAAGACAGAGATTTCACACACACCCTGTTGTGAGACAGCCTACCAGTGAAGTGGAACTATTGTAACTTATCAGACACACCTGACTGATGCCTGTCTTCTGCCAGTCCTTGTCGGTCTGAGACTGCTGTGTCACTTGCACTGGCAATGCTTCCACTGCAGGCTGTGTTGGCGGCTGTGTAGATCCCCCAGAGGTCTCTGCAGCTTCCTGTGTGGCCGGCTGGTGTGGTGGCACCCCTGGGTGGAGGGCTTGGTGATGTTCCTTCGACCAAGCCTCGGTGCGTGCTTTCTTCTACTCAGATATAACACAAGTGGAACGGTCAGTTGTGCTCCAGATTGTTTACAATGCAACACATATGTGTTGTCACTGAATGTGGGAAGTCACTTAATTCTCCTTGAATGTGGGAAGTCACTTAATTCTCCTTGAATGTGGGAAGTCACTTAATTTTCATTGAATGTGGGAAGTCACTTAATTCTCCTTGAATGCGGGAAGTCACTTAATTCTCCTTGAATGTGGGAAGTCACTTAATTCTCCTTGAATGCGGTAAGTCACTTAATTCTCCTTGAATGTGGTAAGTCACTTAATTTTCATTGAATGTGGGAAGTCACTTAATTCTCCTTGAATGTGGGAAGTCACTTAATTTTCCTTGAATGTGGGAAGTCAATTAATTCTCCTTGAATGTGGGAAGTCACTTAATTTTCATTGAATGCGGGAAGTCAATTAATTCTCCTTGAATGTGGGAAGTCACTTAATTTTCATTGAATGCGCGAAGTCAATTAATTCTCCTTGAATATGGGAAGTCACTTAATTCTCCTTGAATGTGGGAAATCACTTAATTTTCATTGAATGCGGAAAGTCACTTAATTCTCCTTGAATGTGGGAAGTCACTTAATTCTCCTTGAATGTGGGAAGTCACTTAATTTTCATTGAATGCGGGAAATCAATTAATTTTCCTTGAATATGGGAAGTCACTTAATTCTCCTTGAATGTGGGAAATCACTTAATTCTCCTTGAATGCGGTAAGTCACTTAATTCTCCTTGAATGTGGTAAGTCACTTAATTTTCATTGAATGTGGGAAGTCACTTAATTCTCCTTGAATGTGGGAAGTCACTTAATTTTCATTGAATGCGGGAAGTCAATTAATTCTCCTTGAATATGGGAAGTCACTTAATTCTCCTTGAATGTGGGAAGTCACTTAATTTTCATTGAATGCGGAAAGTCACTTAATTCTCCTTGAATGTGGGAAGTCACTTAATTCTCCTTGAATGTGAGAAGTCACTTAATTTTCCTTGAATGTGGGAAGTCACTTAATTCTCCTTGAATGTGGGAAGTCACTTAATTCTCCATATTACCACAGATCCACACTTTAGACTGATATTACATGCACATGGTTCAATAATTATCACAGAGCTACAGCTAAATATTATACAAAAACTGTAATTATGGCCAACAGTAACATACATGACCTTATCAACGTTTTACCATAATGACTGTTATCAAAGTATGTAAGACTAGAATAATGACTGTGCTTCTTTGTAATGACTGATTTGTGAATTAACAGAAAGATATGGAGAACATTTCACAGCTCACACAATGAGCATTTTTGGGAAGACAAGAGTTGATGCTGTCAGACCGTAAGCTAATGTTATGTAACTTATGCACCTGCATTCCACACGAGTCATTCCTTCACGAGTCATTCCTTCATGAGTCATTAGATTTAGATTTCACACGATTTAAAAAAATTTACCAATACTACCATCCAAAAATGACAGCTGGCAAGTGGACAAGGAAGCCACTGACTTATCGAGTCCAACAATGATTCGTCTATGTGTCTACGTGTCTACATGTCTACATGTAACCCGCCTGAGATATTTGTCTATTTTGTTTTTAAACATATTCACTCTGCTACCATTTACACAATCAGTAGATTATTCATTTAATATGCCTCACAAAGTGTGATTCGTGAGTTAGCCATCCACTCACTTTCTTCTGTTCCTGTTCCACCTTCTCCCTGGCCTTGCTGAGGATCTTGGAGGCCCCGGGGGGGTGAGCCTTCGCCTTCACCTGTTTCTCCTTCTCTATGATGAGGGACGCGGTGGGCGCACACGTGAACGGACTCATCAACTTTTTGTCTTCCTCAGACACTGCAAACAAATAAACAGTTTCACATCTGGCACATCTTTTTTCTAGGGTTTCAGCCAAGGTGAATATGCACCAACAGAATCCCAGTCCTTTCAATTGAGAGTCCAGCATTCTACAAGAAATAAATATACAGTTAAGACAAGCAGGCTTGTTAGCCCTTGACATTCATACTTACTGACTGATTTTACAGATGATTCTAAATGGATATTGCATGCCAGTCACATGTAAATATTATGATTAAGACAGAACTCAAACAATGTGTTCTACACTGGAAATAATTATACAGTAGTCTAAGTATTACCTGTCACCCCGGAGGCAACAAAGGGGTGTTCTAGAAGATGTGGCCATGCGAGGCGGTGACGAGAGTTCTTGGTGAGCAGTCCCTGCAGGAAGTCCTTGAAGGCAGGAGACATGGTCTTGGGCCAACGCACAGGGTCCTTGATGATTAGACTCACTAGCTGGAAGATACTGTTGGTGTAGAATGGCGGCTGACCAGTGAACAACTCATACAGGATACAGCCCAGGGCCCTGTAGAACAAAGTGACCCATGAACAACTCATACAGGATACACCCCAGGGCATTGTAGAACAAAGTTATCAGTGAACAACTTATACAGGATACAGTCCAGGGCCCTGTAGAACAAAGTGACCAGTGAACAACTCATAGAGAATACAGTTCAGGGTCACGTAGAACAAAGTGACCAGTTAACAATTCAGAGAATACAGTCCAGGGTCATGTAGAACAAAGTGACCAGTGAACAACTCATAGAGAATACAGTCCAGGGTCATGTAGAACAAAGTGACCAGTGAACAACTTATACAGAATACAGTCTAGGGTCATGTAGAACAAAGTGACCAGTGAACAACTCATAGAGAATACAGTCCAGGGTCATGTAGAACAAAGTGACCAGTGAACAACTTATAGAGAATACAGTCCAGGGCCATGTAGAACAAAGTGACCAGTGAACAACTCATAGAGAATACAGTCCAGGGTCATGTAGAACAAAGTGACCAGTGAACAACTTATAGAGAATACAGTCCAGGATCATGTAGAACAAAGTGACCAGTGAACAACTCATAGAGGATACATTCTAGGGCCCTGTAGAACAAAGTGACCAGTGAACAACTCATACAGGATACAGTCCAAGGCCCTGTAGAACAAATGACCCATGAATAACTCATACAGGATACAGTCCAGGGCCCTGTAGAACAAAGTGACCTGTGAACCATTCATAGTGGATACAAACAACAGATGTATGTGGACTCAAGGCCAAGGCCTGTCAGTTGAGAGGGCCACATTTTACCACGTTGCTACCGCGTCCCACCAGGTGAATCAGACATCAATCAATTTACAGAACATTGTGACTGGAATACTGGAGCATGATACACTGTAAGAATGCTGACCACTGCCTACTGAGTGGTCAGTGGAATACCTACCAGAGGTCAGCCGTGTGGTCGTATGGTTTCTCCTCCACTAGCTCCGGAGACATGTACAGTGGTGTCCCCTGCAGGTAAAGAGAGGAAGTAAGAATACGCCACAGGCCACGAGACTTCTGTTTCCTCACACAACAGTGTAACTCACATGACTTCACAAGGTCATGTGACTTCACAAGGTAGTGTGCAAGCTGGCTTAGTACAGGTCTTTATTTAATAGGTAGTATGGTAAGGACACGTCTGCTTGCACTTGGGACAGTTTTCGGGCGGCTATGATGGTGACATATCAGAGTTTACAGAGTAAACATCTACAAAACAAAAAAGGTGCTGAATTGTCTTTCTCTAAATAATGCAATGTACCTGTGCACAAATATGTCAGATACAACAGTTTTAGTTCAAGGAAAGAATGAACAAGTTCATATTCAAATAGTGTATAAAAATGTCATATCATGAACGACTGGGAGAAGGCAACTGTCCTATCAATGGTACCTTGATAGAGGTCAGCACTAGTGTGTTGATGGTACCTTGATAGAGGTCAGCACTAGTGTGTTGATGGTACCTTGATAGAGGTCAGCACTAGTGTGTTGATGGTACCTTGCTAGAGGTCAGCACTAGTGTGTTGATGGTACCTTGATAGAGGTCAGCACTAGTGTGTTGATGGTACCTTGATAGAGGTCAGCACTAGTGTGTTGGTGGTACCTTGATAGAGGTCAGCACTAATGTGTTGATGCTCATGGCTCGGGCGAAGCCGAAGTCGCACAACTTAACGACTGCTCCCTTGCCGAGTAAGATGTTCTGTGGCTTCATGTCGCGATGCAGGATGCGGTGAGCATGAAGGTAGTAGAGGGCAGACACCAACTGACAGGCGATGGCTTGTACCTAGACACAGCATAGCAGGCAAGTTAAACACCTGACATGGATGGGTGACATCTTATTCTATGTCAAATATCCTCATATGACAACGATCCTCAAATGTTATGGGTAAATCTCCAATCAGAAAGATTCCTGATCTGGGCCAGTTTTCACTGATCCATTCGCATCATAAATTTAACATAAAAAAACATGACAAACTGACATCATCCTGTGTACAATCAGAACATCAACTGGAAACATGACAAACTGACATCATCCTGTGTACAATCAGAACATCAACTGGAAACATGACAAACTGACATGAACACACATGAATGCACACACACAAATGAACACACACGACTGCACACACACAAATGAACACACATGACTGCACACCGCACACACATAGGGCAGGAATTACGTTATTTCTATTTGAATGAGACATATCTGCCAACTGGCGTAGATGGAAGTAACCAACCTGCTCCTCCGGGAGACTGCCATCGTCTTCCAGTATCTGGAAGAGTTCTCCCTCTGCGTAGTCAGTCACTGCCACCACCTGCAACAAGGGCCAGATGATTACTTACCATCAGGGGAGGAATAGCTATCAGCATTGTTCTCCTTGTCTGGGTCACTGACTTTGAAATATATGCACATAAATAAACAAAGCGAGATATTTTGATAGACCAGACTTGTTTCTATGTGTACATGACAATCATTGGTGCAGCCACTAACTCAACCATCGGACACACATTTTATGTGCTGTTATATGTGGTTTACGTATAATTTACATTAATAATAATAATATGTTTTTTATTTCAGACAATCAATCAGTCTACATAAAAATAATAAGTACATAAACAGTGTATTTATATAAAAACAGTATATTTAAAAATTTTACAAAGCTAAGATCCATTGATACCGCAATGTTGATGTACAGTACATGTTGCTAATTGCAATGTTTTGTGTAATGGGATTCAGTGACTTGTCAATCCTAGTCATTAAGCTAAATATAGCCTTTCTGATGACACATTCACGAGTTGACATTAGCCGTAGCGAACATGTGGCAAGATCTACATCTCATAGGCAGTCTGTTCAATATCCTGCAGGAGTTGTTATAAGCAACAACAAATTGCTGAAAATTTGCTTTTCAACAATTTACCCATAAAGCACACATGTAAATATTACTGAAATAGGCAGTGAATAGGCAGTGAATAGGCAGTGAATAGCTTATTCTTTGTAGCAGTAGAACAAAAGTGAATTTTTTCATGCAACATTTTACTGTTAGCATACAGAAGTCTCACTTTGGCTTGAATGTCAGCCTCATCTGATAAGTCATTAGAAATGACATGTCCAAGGTATTTACATGAGGCGGCGAAGTTCTTTCCTCTTAAGGTCATTTCCCTAGCAAGATTTGCATTTCTAGAGTCAAAGTACATGACCAGGGATTTACCAGCATCATATTGAACGTTGTGCTCACATCCATAGGTGTAAACATTGTTTACACCAGAACTTTTTTCTTTCTTTTTCATGTTTACAATCATACAGTTCACCCAATTTACATAGTCTACACCTGGTTTACACACCTCCTTCTCTGTCTCGAAGCTGTCAATCATCTCAATGATTACATAGTCTACACACGGTTTACACACCTCTTTCTCTGTATCGAAGCTGTCAATCATCTCAATGATTACATAGTCTACACACAGTTTACACACCTCTTTCTCTGTCTCGAAGCTGTCAATCATCTCAATGATTACATAGTCTACACACGGTTTACACACCTCTTTCTCTGTCTTGAAGCTGTCAATCATCTCAATGATTACATAGTCTACACACAGTTTACACACCTCTTTCTCTGTCTCGAAGCTGTCAATCATCTCAATGATTACATAGTCTACACACAGTTTACACACCTCTTTCTCTGTCTTGAAGCCGTCAATCATCTCAATGATTACATAGTCTACACACAGTTTACACACCTCTTTCTCTGTCTCGAAGCCGTCAATCATCTCAATGATTACATAGTCTACACACAGTTTACACACCTCTTTCTCTGTCTCGAAGCTGTCAATCATCTCAATGATGTTCGTGTGGTGCATGTTGCGCATGATCTCAATCTCTCGTCGCAGACTCTTCAGCTCCTTCTCACTCCGACCAAACTTGGGGATGAACTTCAGCGCCACCACCTGGACAAAGAATGAACCAACTTGTGATTCAAATATTACATGCTATTTTTTATCAAATTTTTTTTAATGATATTTGGCATCTATATAAAATAAAAAAATGCATAAAAACATCACATGAAGTTGGAAGTTATCAAAACAGGATTTCAAATACAGTATTTTATTTGAACATTTCAACGTGAAACCACTATTTGAGTATAAGTTCTCTTCATATCACAAATATACAATTCACAACAGAATAGCTAAAACCACAATCTAGAACAGATCATCTGTATTTATATTTATTTAAATTCATAGCCTAAATAATACTAATATTTAAACATTATCAAGTGTCTTGGGGCCGACTAATTTATCAAAATATCATGCAGCTAACTGTTGATTCAAGGCGAAGAAAGTGTTGTATGCGTTGACTTTGTATCACATACATATCACATACATTGCAGGAATTTTTAGCACATACTTGTCCAGAGAATTTCTTCCGTCCCTTGTAGACCCGACCAAACGAGCCTTCTCCGATCAACTCCAACACATGATAGTTCTCCATGGTCGTCTAATTCAAGGCAGCTAGTCAGGTCCTCATTCCTAGAAGGCAAACCAAATATAGTGCCATCAGAAAAATACATGGTAAAAATAATTTGTTGTAGTTCTAAGCTGTGTGGTGACAATAAATGTGAGGTGACAATAACTGTGTGGTGATTCCTAAACTGTAAGGTGAAAATTAATTTGAAGTCCTAGTTTCTAAAACATTCTTAAACATTTGTGACTTTCAAAAAAATAATTTGTGACGTAATTTACTCATTGGTTCTAAATCTAGATGATGTCATGGACACTGTTTTTACAAATCGAGAGAAAATAAGTCAAAATAAGTATTTTCAAAATGCGCTGTGTTTTTGCCCAACGTACACCACAGGCATGACTTTAACTGACATGTATCAGAGATTAAACAAGAATAGGCTCATCACCCAGGCCAGGGGATTAATTCATTAATAATATGTAACTTGACAGTGGAAGGCAGTGTTAGTTACATTTTTCATTCTTTTTTTATACCCAGGGCACAATCATGTCCATAACTAAACAAAAATAAAAAATTTACTAAGATAATATATCTAGCATGCACAGATAATTATGTGTAGCTGATTCAAATAAGGTTGGTAAGCTGGCTCAACTAACACTTGGTGTGGGGTAAGTTGAGCCACAGTGTAGCGTAAGTTGGGTAAATGTTTTATTTGTATAATTTACGTAGGTCTTGTACTAACATTTCATAACAACTCAGCCGATACATCTACCCAATGGGTACAATATGTTTCTGACAAGTCTACGCGCTTAATTAGTAAGTCGACACACATAATTAATATAGACGTATAGACCAATCACAACCATTTGTAAGCAGGCCTGGGGTAATAGTAATATGTAATAGTAATGATTACAATTGTTCAAGTAATAGTATTAGATGGAACAGAATCAGGGCTGGGTCCAATTATGTAATTGTAATTGATTACAGCAAAATTGTGTAAATGTAATTGATTATGGTTTCGAAAGTTTGCTGTAATTGTAATTGTTATATTTTGTATAATTGAAAATTTATTTCAATTACAATCAATTACAGTACGTTTTATATGACAAACTACCTGAACGAATTGTCACTAAAAATATAATTTAAGTCTGACATGAGTTGAAAATCAAAACTAATAATAACACCTGCTTATATATTTATATTTAAGTTACAGTATTCACTGTCTGGTGGGTACTGGTCCATGGTGCTAGTGGTGGGTAGCCTTAGCGCATTAGCCTTTTCAATAAATTGGTAACAGCCAGGAAGCAATAAACAATGCACAGACATTGTCAGACAAAGGCTAAGCTGGTATTCAAACAACATGGAAAGACCTGTAGCCTGATATTGCTTCAGAAAATATCAGCTCTGTGAAACCTTGCAGAGTTAGCAAGCCAATTACACCCCTTGTGTTGTGGAGGACTGGAGACCGGTCAGGTGGCAAGGACCGTTTATATGGCCTCTCTCCCCATTCCCAACACAAAGCAAAGGGCAGACCAATTAAGAATGTTAGCTCAGAGCAGGAGCTACAACCTCAAAGTAAACACATCATACCCTATTATTAGTATT
>SDWI01001215.1:23508-46008 GCA_009193005.1 Lamellibrachia luymesi
ATATATATATATATATATATATATATATATCAATGATATATATATATATATATACATATGGACAGTGCAGAATGTCATATGGGTAGCATGTTTTTTAAGGCCTTTCATGTGGGCAATACATGGGCAGATGATACAAAAATATAAAACTTCAACGAGGCAAGATTGTAAAAACCTACAGAAAGACATAGACAGATTACAGGACCGGACTGAGAAGTGGCAGTTACACTTTCACCCAGATAAATGCAAAGTTCTAAGAATTGGACATGGACACCCAGAATTTACCTATACTTTGCCAACATCAACAGGTGCAAATCCAATGGAGCGTAGCCACGTAGAGAAAGACCTGGGCATCCAAGTTGATGACCAGTTAAAATTTATGCAACAGGTACAGCAGGCAGTGTCAACTACAAATAGATTGCTGGGTGTAATACGACGAACATATCAATACCTTTCTTCGTCTATATAAGGGACTTGTCCGTCCTACTTTGGAATACGGTGTGGTAGTCTGGTCACCGCAGTATCAGCATGATATTGATGCTGTGGAGGCTGTCCAGAGAAGAGCTATATGGAAGGTCGAAGTACTTAGACATTTAGATTATGATTCTAGACTAAAGGTGTTAAATTTACCAACACTGACCTATTGTCGTTTACGAGATGTTATCGATGTATATAAATACTTGCGTGGCATTATTACCTTTTCGCATGATATGTTTAATCATGACTTATACGAAGGCTGTTCAAGGACCGGAGTAAACAGGAAGTAAGGAGGCATTTCTTTAGCCAGAGAGTCGTTAATCTATGGAATTCACTTTCGGACACCGTCGTCACAGCACCATCAGTGAATACGGTAAAAAATCTACTTGACAAACACTGGCGAAACCAGGCAGTCAAATATGATTACAAAGCCAAACTAAGGCAAGCCAAGAGCGGTACATAGGCAGATTTTGCATGAAGACTGAAGAGGATATATGTATGTATATATGTAATATATGAAATCTTGGCCTGGCCATATTAGATTTATATATAATATTTACTAAGAAAATTTAAGAAAAAGTTTGTCTTTGCCCATATGACATTCCACGGGGGAGCAGTGGTCTAATGGTTAGAGCACCTGTTTGTCAATTGAGAGGACGGTGGTTCGATTCCAACTCCGCTGTTTCGAAGCTTTGGCAATTTTATTCACCCCACGTTGCCTGTGTCTTTCAGTAAAAGCCGTTGGTCCCTTCTATCTAGTGTCTATGCCAGGGGAAGTAAAAGATCCCATGCAAGGAAATGGAAAAAAACTTTGATGGACTCACTATAACTCTAAAGAAGGACACTTCTCAGTAAACCCTCATCGCAATATCCTAGGCCTTTGCAGAGTAACTATCCATATCCATACAGCCTATGTGAGGTGAGCCATAAAAAACAAGGGGCTTGGTTTTCTGATGGACTGATTTTTATGTTGTTTTTATGAACAGGTGTAGTTTGTCTGATGGTTATCTGCTGGTCAAAGCTGTTTATTAGATTCAGATCAGTTGGGTTTGCCTTGAACATTGCATGTGGTAGTTTTTTCTGTGAGGACAAATTGGATAACACAATTATGCACGGGTTGTGTTTAATGTTGTAGATTAAAAAAAATTATAGATTAATTATAATATCATATGAGAAGTTAGTTTCAGTTTGTTAGGTCAGGAAGTAGTTTTTCACGGTTAAGTCAGAAACTGAACGATAAACTCCGGTTCAGATACGGCGGAATCACTAACTAACTGGGGTACGGTTTACCCTTTTTTTAAATGCCAACTATAACATAGGTCATATCCAGCGACAGTTTACGACTTCGCGGTTACCACTGACACTGTAGCTGTGACTGACAGGCTGACTCGGTCTCAGACTCAATGACTGTATATTCCGCCCGCTCCAAGTAAGGCCAAGTGTCAAATTGTAAATTTCCTTTTTACATCTTTCATGATTACCGAAAGGACTTCGAATTCAATCGATTGCAAAAATAATTAAAACGTATTGCATTTGATGCAATCTCTAATTGATTAAGTATCAAAACTGGCCCATTTTCATAATTTTGATACTTACCATTTTCCCCGAACTCGCCGGAAGTTCCCTTTAGCTCTTGGCACAACACGCATGCGTACATAGTAATAAAAATTGTGCTTCCTGCCTTTTTAAAAAATAAACTCAGGTGTTTCGAAATCAGTCAACAGAGTTAATTGTATTTAATAATTTGCATGTGTTTATATAACAAAACATACACCTTCTCGTCAGATAACTTGTCAATATAAGCTATAATATGAGATAGTTGTTGTGTTAGGCGAGAGTACAACGTACACGTGACTCACCACGTGATTGCTATTTCCCGCGGCTTTTGAGAATCTTTGTTTGCCTTGGATAGAAATTACTTCTTTGAGTAATTTAACGCTCACACAATTTAACGTTTTGTAACATGGCCGCTAGAGACTATGCAGCTGATCGAGGTATGTATATGTAATATGTGTTGACCGTCTGAGTAGAATTGATTAAATTTCTTATTGGCCGCGACATATTGTGCCTCCTTCGGGCCTCGGCTTCATTTTGCAAGTCGTGGGCATTTAAATTGTGACGTTTTCCGGATTAATGGGAATTTTACTAGTCCAATCCGCCCTATCCAAAGTTGATGTGACAATTCACTTTATGAACTTATCATTACCATATTGACTTTACAAATCACAATACAGTAACTTAAAAACTCGTGGACTTGGACTGGAGTGTTTGGACTGGCCGGTACCCCCACTGGCACTGGTAATCGCAGTGCCACTGTCGCTGCAGGCAGAGTCAACCGGGGCGGAGAACCCCCTTAAAATGTGGATTCTACACTTGCGACACTGGTCTGTTTGACAACTAAATAACTTAGCAATTAAAACTGACGCACTAACTGTTGACATGTGTATTCGCTGACATATCATCTCTACATAGGCGTCAAGAAGAAATATGCTGCAAATAATTTATAATAATAACTTTATTTAAATACCATCAAATCCGGTGCTAATGCCCCATGTACGAGTGTTGACATAAATACATTAAAACTGATGTGCACTGATCTTGCTACACATATTCCAGGCCTCAACATTAAGCTGTTGTACCCAGTGGCCCGTTGGGCCAGTAGATTTTAAAAGTTACTGGCCCTAATTTATTTAAAAAAAAACACATTTTAGCGATACATCATATTACAAGTCGATGATGCGAGTTTGGCTGTGATTTCTTTTACCGTTGGTGATTTACTTTTATGTTTTCCGTCAGTATTCCGCATGGCAGACAATGTTGCTGCTAGAAACGTTTGAGAATCGAAAGCCTCTGCTGAAGCCGCAGCAGGTCGCGTTTTGAGAACGATTGGTGATGCCGCCGTGTGCATACTTTCGGTATTTTTTGACAATCCGTATCGAGTTACAGTTAGTTATATGATGGGCAAATCGGACCTGACACTGTTACTATAACTGTTACAATTGGGTTTTATTTCTTTCGAATATAAACTTTTGGACTGAAGTGCAAAGTTACTGTTAACTAGCGTGTTCTGGAATGTATGTTAGGCACTGTCATGACACCTAGCGGACGCTCCGTGAACCAGTAAGTTTATATGAAATCGGTACGTTGAAGGCATATCGCGATAGCCGATATGTATCACGCAGAAGAAAATGCTGCAATATATTGATATACTGGTAACAAGACGTACCCCTAGTAAAATATAGGCATCCGCAATGCGTGAGCTTCACAAAAAGTCCACATGGCATCGCTACTAGCGACGATGTGTAGGCTTTTTGTGAGGCTCGTATATATCAAAACAAGATGGCAACTATACGCAGCGACAACACGAAAGATTGTGTTTAATTGTAGTGCCGGGGTGGATGGCAAGAACAAGCGATTGAAACGATGGCCTGTTGCTATGACTAATCGTATAAAAACGATCTGAAACTATGATGGCCCACCAGGCTAGTTAAATATGAAACTTTGTGGCCCGAACTGGCCCGGCAGCCCCAAAAAGGGCACCGAGCTAGCGGGCCAGTGTTAATGTCGAGGCCTGTATTCAGTGACACGCCATCTGTGATTAAGAAGTAAAATAAATGTACTAGTACTAATATTTCTTGTAGTCATTGGCTATACTGAGCAATTGTCATCTCTTTTTTATATCATAAAAGGCCATAATTTTTAATTTGTGTAGAAAAATAAAAACGTAT
Organism: Lamellibrachia luymesi; assembly: GCA_009193005.1. NCBI lineage: Eukaryota > Metazoa > Annelida > Polychaeta > Sabellida > Siboglinidae > Lamellibrachia > Lamellibrachia luymesi. Next base: position 27,711 of record SDWI01001215.1, read on the forward strand.
AGAAAAAATAAAAACATGAATAATAAGTGAAAGTGTTCCACTTGGATCAATCAGCAGCTAGTGTCCTGACGTCACTCCATCTTATGTTGACACTCCATCTTCTGTTGACCAACTGTAACTGCTGTTGGAATGTTGACAATCCATCTTCTGTTGACCAACTGTAACTGCTGTTGGAATGTTGACACTCCATCTTCTGTTGACCAACTGTAACTGCTGTTGGAATGTTGACACTCCATCTTCTGTTGACCAAAGCTATAACAATTATAAGCTATAATATGAGATAGTTGTTGTGTTAGGAGAGAGTACAATGTACACGTGACTCACCACGTGATTGCTATTTCCCGTGGCTTTTGAGAATCTTTGGTTGACACCAACTGTAACTGCTGTTGGAATGTTCACACCTGTAACTACTGTTGGAATGGTGACACGCCATCTTCTGTTGACAACTGTAACTGCTGTTGGAATGTTGACATTCCATCTTCTGTTGACAACTGTAAGTACTATTGGAATGGTGACACTCCATAATTGTTGCATGTTATTGTTGACAGAGAACATCAAGTCTTTCCTGACTGAGTTCTACAGAGATGGAGAAGATGGAGGCAAAGACTTCAAGTATGGCCAACAGTTGGTAAGTGGTACTTTCTATATCCCATGTCACACTTGTAATTCTGTGAATAGCATCCATTTTCCGGGATCGCAGCAATTCATTGGCCCCAAGTGTCACTTGAATTGTTAACTCGGGGAGACTAGCATTCCTATATTTTCATAGCTATTCCTTTATTTTCCTAATGAGGACATTTGGAGGTTTCTTGTTATTCACTACAAATAACAACCAGCTGGGATCTGAGAGTGGTGAGAGATCTGAGTCATGCTATACCATAATTAGATTGACAAAATCAGTGAATATCGTGACGTGATGTAGAAAGTCGACCATTGCTAATTTGCATTAATTCACATCAGTAGATGGCACCACCTATGTGTTTATTTTGGAATTCCTGTATTTCCTATAAACTTCATATCACACTTCTAACTGAGCAGGTGACATCAATCTTGACCATGATGTTCCTCTACTCCAGGTAAAGCTGGCCCATCGGGAGCAGGTCTCCCTGACCATTGATCTGGACGATATCGCTGATGTTGACCCTGACCTGTGCGAGGGTGTCATTGAGAACACGCAACGCTACGTCTCCATCATGGCCGACGTCGTCCAGGAACTTCTCCCTCAGTACAAGGAAAAGGAGGTTGGTCTGTCGGGTTCGCACGCTTTTTATACGTTGCTATATTATATTGGCTTTTGTTAGTTATAAGTTCTTTGATAATCTGGTTTTTGAGTAATCTGCATACTTATGTGAGAACTATCTCGATACACATAACACTGTAAATTACTTCATTAATCTGTTTTTTTCTTCATGTTTCGGTTAGTTATAAATCACTCAAAACTGTCGTATGTGCACAGAGGTCTGTGTGATTGCTGTTACATCACAGCTACATTATTTGTTCTTTATTCAACATCCTGTCAGTTGCTGGAGATCAATCAAATAATAAAACAGTAGAAATGTCATGATACAGTACACATCTGTTACTAATAGTTATATATTGCACAATATTAGTGATACCCGAGGTGTATGGATAAACGAGACGTGACTGTATTTGGTAAAAATGTACTCTGCAAAAACCGAACCCAACTTTATCTTATTTTGTCTGGTATGTTGGCAAAACTAACTTGAAAAATGTGTTTATTGGTTCTAAATGATTGAATAACATTATCCTTAGGCGTTTTTGTCGGTTTTGCAAAAAATTTTCAATGTTTATAGAATTGCTGGCAATTTTGTCCACTGAAAAACCAGTAGACCGAACCTGGCTGTATTCAGTCTTAAAGTTAAGGGGTGTTGGAATACATATTTAGGTTAGACCAACATAATATCTGCTGTAAACTGTACCTAATAAAACTAATGAAACTTCAACACAATCTAATAATATAATCGCTAATTAAATCGCAAAAAAATTTATATTATGGTAATTTCTTATCTACTTTTTAACATTTGTCACGAGTATGATTAGCCAGTGTATGTCCTCGTGTCGTTGCTACGGTTACCTCACTACAGATCGTGCACAAGGATGCCTTGGACGTGTACATAGAGCATCGACTGTTGATGGAGCAACGGCTTCACCCGGAGTCAGAGGTCACCCGCCATCCCAGGAACTCTTACCCCGTGGAGCTCATGAGGCGCTTGTGAGTACATGGCACTTGGCACGAGCTTTGAAATGTGGCATTGTGGTTAGAACATTGGACTCTCAATCGAGAGAAACCCAGGTTTGATTCCTCGTGCTGCTGTTTCAAAGCTTTGGCAATTTTTTTCACTCCACATTGCTCCAGTTAATTCAAATGTATAAGTGAGTACCTGACTATGGACAATGGTTAATACGTGAACGAAGAGTCTGCGCAGTAATTACAGTATGGCTGAATGCTTCCCAGAGAAGTCGAGATGGTGTTGGAATGAACAGGTCTGCCTTGGGTGAAGTGTAAAACACTTTGAATTTGAACGGTCCTGCTGACTCGATACGTCTGAATATAGGAACACACCTTTTAAATGGAACATACAGTGATTTTCTTTGGTTAACTGATGTGTAGTTCATTGGGGGTTTTGTATCATTAAAATTCCCAATTTCTCAGAATATTTTGTTCTCAAAGTAAGTTTAAATTAACAATGCCATACTCAGTGTTTAAATATTTATCATTGGTATATTTACTGTTTCTCTTTCAAAATTTACAATTCAATGGTCGGTCTTGGTAATGATTGATCCATGACCCATCTGTCAACAGTAATAATATATGATCCATGTGTGATCTGTCAATAGTAATGATCTATGATCCATGTATGATCTGTCTCCAGTGAGATCTGCTTCAAGGCACAGAACAATCAGAAAAACCTTGCCATTCGCAACGTGAAGGCCGAGAGCATTGGCAAGTTGGTGTGTGTCAAAGGCATCGTTACCCGGGCAACAGAGGTCAAGCCACTGATGCAGGTCGCGACCTACACATGTGACCAGTGCGGCGCAGAAACCTACCAGCCGGTAAGTCATTGGATGAAACAAATATGGAGTGTGTGTGTGTCAGAGTGAGGCTCAAATACACATTTCTGGATCAAATATTAATGCTGTGCATTTAAAATTTTCAAATACGCTATTTTAAAATGTCAGATAGGCTTGATGAAATATAAACATGCTGTATTAATTTGTCAATTACAGATACTCTATTCTTTTAATATTTTATGTTTAATAAAGTATTATTGGTGTTTTTGTTTTAGGAGTTGTTTGCATTTTAGGTGTACAAAATGTTGAGAGATTTTTAAATGATGAAAAAGTGGCTTAGATTTGGTATGTGAGCATATATCAATATTTAAGATCCTCTTTATGAAAGACCTTATTTACATGTGATATTATTTAAATGTGACATCATTGGGCCTAGATTGATTTGACTATGTTTGGTATAGTCTTATATCATTTGGCCAAGATTGATTTGACCATATGTGACTCGCTCCATCAAAATCAGGAATAAGTCGGAAACACAGAGTCTGGCTATTCCACTTCAGACTGCGCCAAGCGGTGAATTTGGCTGCAATGGTGATGTTCAGGTTGCTATGTTTTTAATTAGCCTAACTATCCTAGATTGCTGTCAGGATATTATAAAATCATAAAACGATTGATAACTAAGCTATGAATATCTTAATGAACAAAGACAAAGGAAACATCGCTCAATTCAGATGTATCGTATCCATTGCACATCGTGTCCACCCCCACCATATTGGCATCATTGGAAATTATTATGGGATGCATTAACTAGGGCAAAATCAGTCACATGTTAATATATAATCATTCAGAGAAGTTTAAAATGCAGACGAAACACAAACAAAACCACATTATTCACTGAATAATGACGACGTAATCACGTGTTATGAAACACAATAGCTGATTGGCTGAGCTAGAAACACACGTAATCGCACTGAACATTGGAATGTGACCTTTTGGTTTAGAGTTTGACTACTTCGGAAACTGTTATTATATCAAATCTACATTTATTAATCAATTATTTAGTTGCCATTGACTGGGGAACTTGGTCAAGTCAGATGGCGATAGTGAAAGGAACGTCATTTCTGAGGGTGAAAGTTTCGAGGAAGACCACGATCGAGCGATGGTTGACAGCTTCGAGCGAGTGTGCAGACAGCTTGGTGGCAACATCTCTGAGAATGCCATTTCTTGCCAACTTGTACAGCTATCGAAGTGGAATTCCATCAAAATATCCGTGTTGAGGTGCACAATTTCAATGTCGTAAGATGTGCCGTTGTTATTGACATTTATGAATATATTTTAGTAAACTTCATAGTTGTTTTTCTCAGAATTGTTTTTTGTCAAATGATTCGGGACACCTTCTCTTTATCAAATGATAACTCAGCAACTAATAGAGCTTGGTAATTGCCTTTGGCACCATTGGAAAGCCCATATAATTGTCTTTCCTTTATCTCAAAATGTAATTTTCTTATTCCTGATTTCGATGGAGCAGGTCACATGTTTGCTATTGTGATTGATTTGATCATTTTGGTATTGTGATTGATTTGACCATATTTGGTGTTTGCAGATTGCCTCCCCCACCTTTATGCCCCTGTTGATGTGCCCGAGTCAGGAATGTACAACCAACAGGTCCGGGGGGCGCCTCTATTTACAGACACGTGGGTCAAAGTTCGTCAAGTTCCAAGAACTGAAAATGCAGGAACATGTAAGTGAACTTGGGAGCTGGGTGGGATTAGGCACCCTGTTTCCCTGTCATGGGAAAGGGGTTTGAGGTGCATTGATGATGTTCCAGTTTGTCAACTCAAAACTGTTGAAATATAAAACCGACCATCTGAACAGTTTTCAGCCAATAATCAGAGGTGAGCACCTGCGATTATATATTAAGCATTTGTTACATAATATATAATTACAGGTGTTCAAATTAGATATATAACTGTTTCCTTGTTTTACAGACAGCTTATGGACAGTTTTGTATTCAAGTTTCAGTAATGAAAATTATAATTTATCATAACCAAAATGTGCATTTAACATAATATACAATATGCACACAATAAAATTTTAATTAAGAATTGGGAAAGAAAATATGTCAATAATGAAAACTTAACTGACATAACTAAAACTTAACTTAAATTGTTCTCAGAGATTACATGTTGAAGAAAGGGAGCTCTCCCAATTTCTTGCAAATTAATTAGGCAGATTGCTTTAAAAAATTTTTTTTAAACTATGGCAATTTTTCAGCTTCTGGAATATCGATAAAAAGCTCAGAGCCAATGAAAAACCTTTTGGAGCAACTTGTAAGACTAATGTGTGTAGAATAATTTTTTTTTTATTCTTGATTTTATTTTAATGTTGATGGTTGCATGATTTTGCACTAAATTCTGGAGATCAAATTGGGAGATGAGATGTTTTAATGCTTTTGTGTGCGGTCAGATACATATACTAGTAGCAAACCTCTTTATGAAAGCTAGTTGACCTTTCACACATTTGCACGAAGTGTGACATCATTGTGTTGAGATTTATTTTGACTTTCTGTTGACCGACAGAGTGACCAGGTGCCCGTGGGGAACATCCCGCGCTGTATGACAGTGTTCTGTCGTGGCGAAACGACGCGTCAGGTCCAGCCCGGGGACCATGTCTGTGTCACTGGCGTCTTTCTGCCGCTCATGAGGGTCGGATTTGGACAGGTCACCCAGGGTCTGCTGTCTGACACCTTCCTAGAGACACACGTAAGTCTACAGGGGCGAGGGTTGTTGAAGGGGCGAGGGTGACAGAGTCTACTATCTGACATCTTCCTGGAGACACACGTAAGTCTACAGGGGCGAGGGTTGTTGAAGGGATGGCGGTGACAGGGTCTGCTGTCTGACACCTTCCTGGAGACATAAGTCTACAAGGGCGAGGGTTGTTATGAAGGTGAGGGTTTGCAGAGCTAGTTCTCAGCTGGGTCACTTTATTGGTCATTTGTAACTTGATAGTAATATTTAAAATAAATCCATTTAGCAATTTATGGTGACTGTGTATTTGTTGCAGAATCAATTATTTTATAGCTTGCGATATTAACCCAAAAGATAAGAACTGAAGCCTTGTTATGTCTAAATGTGTAAAGTTGATCCCTGGGTGAATATGTCAGGTGACCAAGTGTGTAATCGGGTAACCAAGTGTGTAACTAGATGAAAGAGTATGTAATCAGCTAACCCTAATCCTTTACTACAGAGAATTGTTCGCATGAACAAGACGGAAGACGATGAGCTGGATGCACAGGAACTGACCGAGGAAGAGATCCAACAGGTCACAGGTGGGTGGGATATAGTGGAACCAGATTACTTTATTCCCGAACAGATAGCAGAAGCCCTGATATACTGGGTTACTGTGGGGTTGCAGATTTGGTAAACAAAAATAGTTTCATATATTTCAAGTTTGGCTTGACTACACATTACTGACAAATGTTATGCACAGTTTTCTGCATCTGGATATTAACTATCCTAGTCAGCCCTAAGCAAACCGCTGGTGTGTCACCAAAGTAATTGATATATACTAAGTCCGTATCAGGGCCTTAGCCAGAAATAAAATTTTGCCAGTCTTGAATATTCTAAAAAACCTTAAACGCGCGAATGGCTTCCTTGGAAGCCGTTCCCATATATGACAGCTATTATTGGCCCAATTACGTTTTTTTCAATGGCAATGGTGGTTGACATAGTGACAGCCATTATTGGCCCATTTTGTTTTTGCACTGGTAAAGCCAGTGCAAGTTGAGCAAATGACAGCCATTATTGGCTGAATGAGGTTTTTTCAATGGCAGGCCAAGTCCGGTTTAACCATTATTGACCCAGTCGAGTCTTACTAGCTGCGCAGCGACGTTGGCTTTAACACCTGCACAGTATTACTGAATAGAAGAAGAGCCAACACATGAAGGTTCATGAAAAAATAACTTGAAAATTTATAAACATGGAAGTAATGTTTGAAGCATCTTAAGACTGTAAGTACACGCATGCAAATATGCCTAATATGAACAAATATGATTACAATCACACTCAAAATCAAATGCTTGACAGTAAAAGTAAAACAAGACAACAAATAAAAATAGAATAGATAAAAACTTGGTTAAAATATGGGCAAACTATAAAAAGCTTCTCTAGCCTTAAAAAATTTATAATCGTGTAAGTGTAAGATATAGCACTCGATAACATAATTGGTTTTGAAAGTAATACATTGAAATATTACTTCTTTGTAAAAACAGCAACCATCCAGATTCAGTATTGCCTGGCTATTGCCAGTATTGGACAAAAAAACTATGAATTTACTACACTGAGCACAGCCTAATCGTTCGTGGTTTGCCTGCCGCTTGAGTTGAGGAACCAGGAAACTGTTGCCAATAGTAATGCCTACACGCCGGTTATGTAAGTGAATCGGAGCACGAATCAGACTCAATTTCGAAGTTTACCGCGATCGTGCTTGGCCACTGCAGAGTGCCCGCGTTGAGCGATAATACAGTAGGGTATCAGCTACTAGCGACAGGCACATCAACATTATGGATCTCCACCAACGTAACAAAGGATGCTGATTCGGACTGTTTATGAACAATCTCAGGAAAGCTGCTTTTATTCACGTTTACGAAAAAGGCATCGATTTTCGCCATTTTTAACTTGCCCCACGACATCCGGGTCACGGGATTGTTTCTTCAAATGAGAGCGCCAATGGATAGGCACTGAGAAAGGCCACAGAAACGCATTCCCAACCAATGATATACACGATTACAATAAATAAATCAAACACAGTATCTTTATTTTCCAACGATGTCAAGGTTAAAAATATATAGTCATATATTGGCGGTATTCGCTATTCTGCCGCCGACAACATTCGTCGAATCACGACTGCGTGCGCTAAAGCTAAGTCTAAGAGTCACTAAGATCGTTCAAACAATTTTATTATGAAAAATTCTCATCTTGTAAAAAGAAAAATCCGTCTTTTATTTTATATTACCCGTTGTGTTAAGACATTTGCGTGTCTTCAAGACGGGCAGACAGGTCCCTGGCTAAGGGCCTGGTCCGTATGAGGATCAAGTATTACATTAAATCACATGAGATGCCAAATGGAATAATAGGTATCTCCAATACTCTCTTTCAGAGTGTCTTTTCTTGTCTATTTGAGTTTGATATTTGTTTGTTCTCTGGGTATCATTTCTGACAATGCATACAATAACATATGTTGTACCAATACTATGGAAATATCTTTTAATTAAACACAACTTGTAACAGTAAGAAGTGAAGCCCAGACAAGTTACATCTTTTTATTCAACTGTTAACTGATGCTGGTATTTTGTAAAGCTATTTTTGACTGTATCTTTTCAGAGGATGACTTCTATGAGAAGTTGGCATCAAGCATTGCTCCTGAGATATTTGGCCACGAGGACATCAAGAAGGCTCTTCTGTTGCTTCTGGTTGGTGGCGTTGACAAGTCTCCTAAGGGGATGAAAATAAGGGGTAGGTGTCAAAAGATAATGTGTTAGCAGAATTCTATGGGTAGTTAGTCTTTCATATCTCTAAGCACAAGCCGCAACAATGCAACTTTGTAGTTTTTAAAAATAAAAAAAGGTATTTGGCAAATACATTATATTTTTGTTCAGTAAAAATAAAATATTTTGCATCAACTCCCTGATTGTATCAAGTTAGTAGGAAGGATGAGTTACCATTGTTTTTTACTCATAGCTACTTATATCAAACCATTCAAAGGTTAAGTCCAGTCCTCCTGGTTACGTCTGTAACCGGGGTGTCCACATGTCTGTAACCAGGGTGTCCGCATGTCTGTAACCAGGGTGTCCACATGTCTGTAACTGGGGTGCCCACATGTCTGTAACCGGGGTGTCCACATTTATGTAACCAGGGTGTCCACATGTCTGTAACTGGGGTGTCCACATGTCTGCAGAATCAACAGATGACATGAGGATGTGTTATAGTAACTAGCAAAAATACCCATCCTCTAGACGGGGTAACTTGGTAGTCCGTAAGTGACTGTCACGATAACTATATTTACAACAGTTTACAGAAATATATATCCATCTATACTTTGGTGTGCCGGTCAATATCTTGATGACTTCTAGGGAATCCAACTCTTGCGACGTAATACTGAAAGTGAAATTTTTTTACATAATCACTACAAAGGATAATTTGAATGTTCATATACGGTAATAGGGGGATGAATTTCGAAAAAATAAAATGTACCCTGGGATTGTAGGTGAACCCCTGAAAGTTTGGCATCTGAGATGCAAAGCGTCTATGAGTAGCCTAACTTATAAAAGCCTTACTCATTGTCGATTATAAGAAACTTGATAACAGAATCAGGCTTTTATTCCAGAGGATATAGGCATTTTAGAATTGTTGTGTGCTAACTGACCCTATCTTATGATAACCCTAAATTTGTGGCATCGTAAAATGGTTTATTTTTCTTTCACATGACTTCAATGATATATTAAGATCAGGTGAAATTAATCACCCAAAAATCATTGAGATTCTCTAGATGTAGTCGTGTAATTTCCAGTTGCATAAATACCTAGGATATCCACCAGGGTTGACGTCTACAGAACCCACAGTGATACGAGGATAGTAATATGTTTGTGTTTGCTCTAGGAAACATCAACATCTGTTTGATGGGAGACCCAGGAGTCGCCAAGAGTCAGCTGCTGGGATACATTGATCGACTGGCCCCTAGAAGTCAGTACAACTTTACCTCATTCTATCCCTCCTCGATTCATTTAACCCCCGTAGTTTAATTCATTTAACCCCCGTAGTTTAGGTAACATGCATAGTCGATTTAAGAGTGTGCACTTTCATTAAGATCATTGAAAGACTATTTAGATTGTTTGTTTGGGTAATTTAACATGATTCTCATCCAAAATATCCAGCTGGCACATGGACAAGGACGCCATTGGCTTATCCAAAGTCCAATAATTTCACATGATAATGCAAGAATTGGCCGTCTAAACACACTAGGCTGGTAACTGGCGTAATCAAACTCTTTATGACCTTTTGTTATGATTTTCAGTCTCCAGCAGTTTTAGTAATAATAGTAAGTGGCGATTGTCTGTCCAGGTCAGTACACAACTGGACGTGGGTCATCGGGGGTCGGCTTGACCGCAGCCGTTATGAAGGACCCCCTGACCGGGGAGATGATGCTAGAGGGTGGTGCCCTCGTGTTGGCTGACCAGGGCGTCTGTTGTATTGATGAGTTTGACAAGATGATGGATGGTGACAGAACAGCCATCCACGAGGTGATGGAACAGCAGACCATCTCTATTGCCAAAGTACGTGTTGTTTACAAACAAACAGACAAACATGCATGCTTGCACTCACGCACACGCATCTGATTCTCACAAGTAACAAAAACATATACACGAGTATCTGGCAGCAGACAGTGATGAAATTGTATGAGCGTATAAGCGTTTGGGCAGTAAATGCTGTGTGGCTGAGTACTTTTGAAATATCCATTTGTTATGTGAATTATCACCTCTATGATAGCCAATATTATGCAGGCTCTGTGATGTCGCATCTCCGTTTGTCACACACAGTGGAGCTTAGAATCGCAGTGTACTTCTCATTGTGATAAATGTGGTTGGTTACCTGGAATCTGAGTAAGAAATGGAATCAACTCTCTAGCTAAATAAGAGTAAACTTTCCAGTTGATACAAAGCATTCGAACCAACTTTAAACATTCATTATATTGCAGGTTTGAATCCCATAATAATAAGCTTTTTTCGTAATCGTATTTTAGGGTCTTTTTATTTTTTATGAAACTATTAGATACATGTAACATTAACTGTCGATGTAAATATATGCCTCGTTGCCGAAATGAAGTAATAAGACCAGTGATGCCATCTGATGGTAACAGTCAAACTATGTTTCCGGTGCCAGACTCTTCTCAGGGAGTCCACGAAGACGAACAAGAGTCGGGCTAAACGAGAGTCAGGCTAAGCGAGAGTCGGGCTAAGTGAAAGTTGGGCTATCTCTACTGTTGGTTAACTGCAAATACATAATAACCCTGCCCTTGTCCTAGGCTGGCATCATGACAAGTTTGAACGCCCGTGTCTCGATCCTTGCCGCTGCTAACCCTGCGTACGGCCGCTACAACCCCAAGAAGACCATTGAACAGAACATCCAGCTTCCTGCCGCCCTTCTCTCCAGGTTTGATCTGCTCTGGCTTATCCAGGATAAGGCAGATCGTGACAACGACCTCAGGTGAGTCACAATATTGTTCATATCCATACGTGCCAACCCTGAATAGTGCACACCTGCAAGACTGGTGCCAACCCTGAGTGGTGCACACCTGTAAGACTGGTGCCAACCCTGAATAGTGCACACCTGTAAGACTGGTGTCAACCCTGAATAGTGCACACCTGTAAAACTGGTGCCAACCCTGAGTGGTGCACACCTGTAAGATTGGTGTCAACCCTGAGTGGTGCACACCTGTAAGACTGGTGTCAACCCTGAGTGGTGCACACCTGTAAGACTGGTGCCAACCCTGAGTGGTGCACACCTGTAAGACTGGTGCCAACCCTGAGTGGTGCACGCTGGTAGTGACCAAGCCCATATGACTATCTACATCTGCTAATTTCTTTTCTTTCTTGTATCTTGTCTGTGACTTTAGCAGATGTAGATAGTCATATGGGCTTGGTCACTACCAGCGTGTCCAAGATTTAACATCCGTAGAGGAGCGCAGCCTCAGTCACTGACATGAATGATGTTGCAATGATGTTGCCTGAACTCAGACATTGTAATAAACTTGTTGCAATAACTTAGGAGTTGTTTTGGTTGTCAGATTGGCCCAACATATCACGTACGTGCATCAACACAACGTGCAGCCCGCCTCCCAGTTCACGCCCCTCGACATGAGACTCATGAGGTGAGTGTCTACATCAAGTGATATATCATGTGGCTCCTATGACAGCAACAACGGCTTAATAGGAGTCACTGTCCCCCTTTGATTGTACATTATGTGTTTTGTTATTTATTCATGTACAGCCGAGCCTCGTTATAACGCGGTAGTCGGGGTCCACGACTTCGGACCGCGCTGTAAGCGAGGCGCGTTAGGTGTTCTTATATCTGCCACCAGGGAGCTACTAAACAACAGCGAACGCCGCCCGCTGCACCAAGTCCATGAACCCTGTCGAAGCCCCGTGGGCTTGCAGCATTGTCTTATACGACAATATGCAGTTTATGGAACTTATTAAACGAGTATACTAGCATCAACGTGTATTATTTTTAAATGTCACACCCTCTTGACTCTTGAACTGAATAAAACACGTACGTATACCGTTATGGAATAGATCTACTACGATGATGATGTACTGGACCAACAGGCCTACGAATCGAAAATAATAACCTGGACCTGAGCAGCTGAAAACGTATATGATTTGACAAACGTAGTATGCAAGCTGATAAAACACAGAAAAAGACAATAGGTAGAATTAATAATTGTTTCACTTCGTCTTTCAACCGATCTCGACCGAAGCATATATTTATTACGCACCACTTAACATCGATTCATCATTTCATATGCGGATGACGAATTCATATTTTCGCCACCGGTAGAGCCATGGGTTAGGAATTTGGCATGTTGGTTTCGAGTCACGAAAACGATTAAATTTACGATGTAATGGAAGCATGTAATTTCACCCAAGTGTTGGTACTGCATATTAAATGCATTTAAAACGGTTGATCTGATTCTTACGCGAGGCATATTTGTGAATCTCGATTGCAATTTACAAACCGTCGAAGCGAAGCCAGCGACAGCGATTGATGTCGGCGGCAGCGCAAAACAAACAACACAAGTTGATACTCGTTCATTGACATTGTTCACCTAATGTTTCTTGAGAATTGTCAAAGCAATTCTAAGTAGGTTTAAGCGGGCCCATTTGACATTTTCCCCTGGCGGCAGAAATTCGGGGTCCACGACCGACCGCGTTATATCCGAATCCGTGTAATAACGGGGCGCGTTATAACGAGGCGCGACTGTATACATGCTTTGACTTCTGTGAAATATCATTGATGTCAAATGGGGACTTACACTATTAAAAACCCTCTTGTTTTTATATTCATGAAAAATCTGATTATCATCTTGTTCTTGTTTTTGCAAAATGTAGGAAAAGGTGTATTAGGAACATTGCAATTAGGAATATGGATGGCTCCCCTCCCAAAGGGGGGCAGCCGTGGCCTAGTGGTTAAAGTGTTGGACTCTAAATTCGAGGGTTGTGCACGGTTCGTTTTCGAAGCTTAGGCAATTTCGTTTACCCTACTTTGCCTCAGTCTACTCAGCTGCAAATGAGTACAAACACTGTTTGGAAGGTACCTGCGATGGACTAGTGTCCCGTCCAGGAGAGTCAGTATAACTGCACTCTAAGTTGCTTCGCACTACAGAAACCAGGTTTAAGCACTGGCCATATAAGCCTTCATGGCTTCCTAAGGCGTAATGCCTGGGGGATGACTTTACCTTTACCTCTCCCAAAGTTGACTATGTACATTGATTTTTTTAATTTAAATTGCTCAATGTATTATTTGCAGTTTGTGTTTTGATGGTTTTTTGTTTCAAACTTGATTCTAATCTTTCTGGCGAGGCCGCCACAGATAATAAACATCTATTCTAATTGCTGTCCGCGGAGAGGCCGCCAGATAATCCAGAGGAAGATTTATAGAACAGACTTTGGCTAAGTGTGAAAACTCCTTTTTTTATTAAGCGCCTATTCTATGCTATTGTTGTCTATCACACAAACATGACGTACACATTTGTAATGTAATTCACATAGTAGTAATATAAATTAAAAAGAACTTGTAGTATATGATGAGGAATAGATTGCCGTATCTGTGGTCATGTTATGGATTCTCTCCGCCTGGCCTGTAGGGGGAGACACTGGACTGTTCTAATTGTCCCGGAGAGTATGTGACCTCTCCGCGACATAGAATAACAATTTCTGTCTGCAGAGCAACTGGGGGGGACAAATAAAATAGACTAAATGTTAGTTTTTCTTTCCCCAGACGTTACATCGCCCTGTGTAAGACCAAGACCCCCGTCGTGCCTGAGGCCCTCAATGACTACATCACTGGGGCCTACGTGGAGATGAGGAAAGAGGCAAGGAATAGCAAGAATATGACCTTCACCTCTGCCCGAACACTGCTCGCCATACTGCGACTCTCCACAGCCCTGGTGAGTATTGTATAAACCACACCTGTTTTGTCATACAGAATTTTTTATTTAAAATAAATTTATATTTTTATTAGTTGTATATATTTAATATTATTGCTATATCGTGCTATATTTATTTTAAAATAATTACCAGTAGTACTATTTTAATTCTAGACCATGTTATTATTTTTTAATATGCTGTGAAACACCTGGATGTGGCACTTGTTAATTTTCATATTTGTATGTGCATTTCATTTTCATATTTGCAAGTTTTAATTTAACGTTTACCGTGGAGATGCCAACCATTATGATTTGGGCGTAATCATTATGATATTTTGTCCCAATTGCACTATTACGATGTGTGGATCAATAATTACAATCCCTGTGTCCCGTATAACATCCAAAAATAATGTGACATTAATTTATGGATGTGCCCTAATCAACAATAACTACTGTCTCCGTTTGCTGTCATTTATGGTTATTTAAATGTGCTGTCACATCCTGTAAGGGGTCTCTAAATTAATTTCACTTGCAGGCTCGCCTGCGACTGGCAGATGTTGTGGAGAAAGAGGACGTCAATGAAGCCATGAGACTGATGGAGATGTCCAAGGACTCCCTCACGACCAACCAAGAACATGCACGGTTAGTGACCATGAAGCCAGTTTTGTGCGGTGTTGAAAGTGGAACATTAATGTTTTGTGTGGTGTTGGAAGTGGAACATCAATGTGTTGTTTGGTGTTGGAGGTGGAACATTAATGTGTTGTGTGGTATTGGAGGTGGAACATTAATGTTTTGTGTGGTGTTGGAGGTGGAACATCAATGTGTTGTGTGGTGTTGGAGGGAACATCAATGTTTTGTGTGGTGTTGGAGGTGGAACATCAGTGTTTTGTGTGGTGTTGGAAGTGGAACATCAATGTTTTGTGTGGTGTTGGAAGGAGAACATCAATGTTTTGTGTGGTGCTGGAAGTGGAACATCAATGTTTTGTGTGGTGTTGGAAGGAGAACATCAATGTTTTGTGTGGTGTTGGAGGGAACATCAATGTTTTGTGTGGTGTTGGAAGTGGAACATCAATGTTTTGTGTGGTGTTGGAGGTGGAACATCAATGTTTTGAGAAAAAGTAGATGTGAAAATTAATCATCTTGTAATTTGTGTTTGCTATATCAACATATACAAATGTAGTTTATAAATGTTTACTAAATAATGTTGATAAAATAAAATGTCTCACTACACACTCAGCAGCATGGAGGATACATTGTTGTCTATTGTGGTTTTTATTCAAGAAATTACTTGCTATCTGTTACAGGTTTCCTGTTGAATATTTTTTAGTGGTGTTATTGTTCAATATGTGCATCATTCACCTATGCAAAGTCAACCTGTATTGTGTTTCTGCCGACAGAGTTCAGAACATCACGGACCAGGTGTTTGCTGTCATTCGTGATATGGTGGCGGACTCTGGTGTGCGCAGTGTGAAGATGGGCGATGTTCGAGAGAGATGCATCTCAAAGGGCTTCAAGCCCGACCACATAGACGAATGTGTGGAGGAATACGAAGACTTGAACGTGTGGCAGGTGAACGCAGCCAAGACGAGGCTCACCTTCATCTAGGAGGCGCCACTTGACAGTTGTGATGAACCTGATCCTAAGGGGTATTCTCTCTCTTTGCAATGTCCAAAAAGTAGTTTAGTATTCGTTCAAACCACCATCCAATAAGTGGTGTGGCACTTCAGATAATGTGTGTATTGCCAAGCAAATGAGAATAATTTAATTCTGAAGCATGGTCATGATACTCCATATATGCAACAGCGTTTTACCATAAATAACAGTTACATTCATAGGCATCTCGCAAATTATCATGTTAATGTTGCGTACTTGCATGATTAGTGTATGTTTAATACTGGTAATAACTAATTTGACATCGTTTGTATTAAATATAAAAGAATTTTACATAACAATGCATAAACAGCTGTAATGCACCGGGCTGACATCGAAGAGAGCCAATAAGAATTAGCCATCCATGTATCTATAATTTATGGCAATTCCAAACTACTTTTTCAATTACATGTAACTTTTTAACTAAATAATTCACTACAAATAATAAATAAAATATATGTTGGGTATGCTATTGGTTGGTGTTGAGTATGTCTAGTTTGTATTCGGTTGCTCTGTTCACATACTGTTATTTCGATTTGGAATTGGTATTAAATTTTTTTAATGGTATGGAATTGATATAATGTAATTGGCCCTAAGTCTGGTGAGATGTGTAGGACTTGGGTCTTTGTCTAAGTTACCTGGGTGCCACTGGATCATGTTAATGCCAGTTTTTCATATATTGAAGATCAAGGCATATTGTTTTTTTACAGTTAGATCTGTAAATGTTTCCATGTTGCATGTATGAAGTGTGAAATTTACACCACATCGAGTGTTCAGAAGTAGTCCACAAAATGACTTGCAGTGTTTTTTGTGTGAATAAAATGCTTCTTTTTAGTGCACGGCAAAAGAAGGCTGTGTCTCCTGGAATCCGGAACTGAATATAGGGATGATCTCAAAACATTAATAGAAAAAAAATTGGTTTTGTAGGGAGAAGGGGTTAGCAGCTCTTTTGTTTAGCATCGTAAAGCGATGTATTTCCCCTCCAATAAAATGATATTCCAATTATGGTTCACAAAGGTGCTGACTAAAATACCACTGCATTTATGCAACACCTAAGGGCTACGTATTGTCCACTGGTTCGAGAGCGGGTTAGTAGGCCTGGAGGTGGTGGGGCTGATCTCAATGTTGTTTAGAACTTAGTCATATCTTGTTTAATAATGCGCTGCTGTTCAAGGGTTGGCCATCCAAGGGTAGTTGGATTCGTGTTCCATCTATGCTAATTTTTGGCCGAATTACCAAGTTTCTTTAACCTCGGTTTTACATCAGTGTTTTGAGATTTTCCCTTAGTGTTAAAGTTATGACTAAAAATTTTCTAGAAAAACTGCCTTATATATAAATATTGTTCCATCGTGTTTGGGATATGGTCTCGGTGGACTGACGTGGGTGAATGCGTATTGTAGACTTGTTTATATTATCATATTGTACCACTGTAATATTTTTTAGTAAAGTTTATTTGTAAATGTTGTCTTTGTTGATTACTAAACTGTACAAACTGTGCCTTAAGAAACTATACAATAGAACCTCTCTAAAGGGACCACCCAAGTGACTGAAATAAAGTGGCCTGATTAAAGAAGTGGCTGAATTACAGAGGCTGGTCAGATATACACTATACATATTAGTGCCCTGCGCGGGCGGGCCTTTGGATCCAAGCCCGGCCGGGCCTGTACATAATTTCATGGGCTGGGCCTACATACTACAGGCCCGGGCCGGGCCTGGGCTGAAAACAATTTAAACACCTTGGGCCGGGCCTGGGCCTAGTATGAGTGGGCTGGGCTGGGTCTGGACATCATAAAAATATTCATACAAAACACCGATTATTACTTTATTTTTTAATAAAAACTGATTATAAATTGTAATTCCGGTTAATGAATGCTTAAAATTATTTCTTTAGTATTATATAGTTGCAAATTGAGACCTTGCATGGAATCTAATGGCCCCATAAGTTCACTTGGCTGGAAGTAGCCAGCCCCAAATGTTTACTTTAGAAATATTTGCAGAGGCAATCAAGCCATGATTAACCATCAACTTATCACCCTTTGACCCTACCAGTGGACATTCTATTGTCTAGGTCTTCCCTCCAAACATTGCCCACCTGGATGACCTGCCCACTGCCAAGTGCCCACTAGGCCACTAGCCCACTACCCAGTACCCAACCCAGTTGGTAATTGGTATTTCTCCCCAGTCCTAATTCATTCACACTTGTACTAATTCACACATGTCTGAACCTGTCTGTCTCAGGCTAGTGACTGCAGGCCTGCTGGAAATGCCACTGGGTGTCAGTGCCAGTGGGTGACATTTAATTGAAATATCATATTAAATTATGTTAACTTAGTTGAGCTAATTCAATTAACAATATAAATTGGGGTTATGGCTTGCATATGGGTTAAGTCAGGGTTAGATAAACAAATCTCCT